>JAQSNX010007295.1:0-26893 GCA_029532605.1 Oreochromis grahami | reverse complement strand
TGCTTGTTTCCTTTGGGTGCGCTTGATTCTTGCTTCTAGACATCCTGAGGCCAAGTCAGAGCAGGAAATTTGAACAAAGTTTCTATTTTTGTGCAAAGCTAACTGAACCTTGTGCTGTATTAACATAATGATAAAATCATATCAGTATATGTGAGTACAAACTTTAGTCTAACTTTTTAATTCTAATTGTATTCAGCTTGAACCAGAAGAAGGAAAATAAAACTATATTTCTATTTCCTGTTGCTACATTGTAGAGGGCGACTTTGCCTCTAAACAGGAACATGTGTACAGTCCTGCATCAGCAGCTTCATTCTTATACAGACCTTTCTACTCTGTTTGTTAAACTGAGCTCTATGTTTGCTACATAGCAGTCAATAAATCCAGTTTTTATACCACAGTTAAGTTCATGTAGTTAAATCTGTGTATTTGTAACTCAAATATTCAGTGATCTGTTTTAAACAGAAACCTGACTTTGACATATTTAAGTTGGTATGAACACAGTCAGAGCTGCTGCTGCTTTTATTGTTCTGTTGCTTTTAAAGCTTTCTGTGCAAATCAATAGAAATATTTATTGTTGCATTTAAAGCTGACAGCACAGCAGCAGCATGAGGAGAAGAGTGTTTGCTCAGGAAATACACGGGTCCCTGAAGAGTTCAAACAGGAAATATTCCTGCATTAAATCTGCAGTTCAATCATCAGCAGCTCTCAGGTTGAATCAAAGCACAGATTACTGTCAGTGTCATCTGTCACCAGGCAGGTTTTAACAGGCGTGTAAGCCACATATTATTATAACACCCTTTTATATTTGTATGATAAACACATGTCATTTAGTTGTGTTTGGTCTTTAACTTGTGCTCAGTTTCCACAATGAAGTCATGATGGAAATCTCTAATAAACTATCAAAATAGACACTATTTCCCCCCAACACTCTCTGTTGGTGGCTGGTACCCCCATCCTCTGGTGAGTTGGTGGTTCTTGGTGCTTGGGTGCGTGCTGGCTAATGGCTGCTTGGTGGGGCCTGGTCCCCCTGGCTCTGTCAGGCCCCTGTTTGAGGGTGAGGGGGCCCGTGTACGTGTAGTTTTGCTTTCAGTGAGTCACATTTAGTGTGTGCAGCCAAACATGATGGCAGACTGCCACAGATCACTTCTGAGGAAAGAGGAGGCGTTCAGCTTCCTCATAGTTTCACACCTGCATGAAGCAGCCTCACCCTGACAGCTCATCCTTCAAATCACTGTGTCAGCTGATCACTTCCTGTCCTGTGATTGGCTGAGCTTCAGGCCTTCTCTCAGTCAAACTGGAAACAGGGATTGAGACAGTGTGAGGGTTTGTGGAGTGCCACAGTGCTGTAATGAATCCTGTAGTGGAAGAAGTTCTTTCACACTCTTCATCCTGGAGCTGCTTTATGTCCATGATCTGCATGGAAACACATCTATGGAGAGCAAATCCAGCTGCTGAGGGTCACATCTGCATCATTGTAGCTACAGTGGATGTTTCAGTGTCAGGACTGAAGGCGGAGCTTTGTGCGTGTCAGGGTGAGGCCGCAGCAGCCGCCTCCAACCGGAGCGCTCGGGCGTGAAACTAGGAGGAAAGCCGACGTCCTCCTCTTTCCTCAGAAGTGATCTGTGGCCGGCCGGACTTCATTCCACAGATGTGCTTTAACAAAGTGTGAAGCTGAACTCTGAGCTGTGACAGTGTGAGCAGTGTGAGAGTGTCAGTAGATGATCAGCAGAGGAAAGTGAGAGCTGCTGTGAGCTGATGTCCTGAAGGGCTTTTAAAGAGTCTCTGAGTTTGACAGGAACATGAAGATGTTTGTGGTGTTTGTGATCCTCCTGCACGGTAAGTACACCTTCCTCTCTCTGCTCTCATCATCATCTCTCTCTCTTTAATGTGTTGAAGTGCAGCAGGAGGAGATTTCCATCAAACACTGGATTCTGATTCAGATCAAACTAACAATCCAAAGCAGCAACTTTCAAATCACTGGATTCTTCTTGGTGGCTTTCAGATGAGCTCATGTTACAATCAGCTCCCAAAAAGTTCTTTCTGATCCTCTGGACATAGCGTTTTCAGTTGGAGAAACGTTTCATCATTATCCAAGTGACTTATCCAGTCTCAACTAACTGCAAGTCTCCCCAATCTTTTAAATAGTACTTTTCACAATGACTGAAACTGAAAATTCTTGCAAAAGGGTTGAACTTTGCTGTGATGCTGAGACAATGGGTGGAGCTGATCACAGCCACAGAAACAGCAATTTGAAACAACAACTCCGCAGACATGGAAGCAGAGCAACTACGGACGAAAGTTTCGGCCTGTCTCAGCAATGCAAAGCCCCGAGCATCCAACATCACCATGGAGGAGAGGAAGGCACTCACATCACTTAGTGATGACAACAACATTATCATCCTTCCGGCAGACAAGGGTAGGTGCACAGTATTGCTTAACCAGAAAGACTATCATGAGAAGATTTTGTCATTACTCAGTGATGAAAATACTTATGAGCCCCTGAAACGAGACCCAGGAAGTGGCTACAGGAAGAGGGTGATAGACTGTCTGAAGCAGTTAGAACAAGACGAGGCTATCGACCGGACCTCATACCACAGGCTGTACCCAGGGGAGTCTACACCAAGTCTGTATGGTTTACCGAAAATACATAAGCAGGGTGCACCTTTAAGACCAATTGTCTGCATGATCAACTCGGTCACCTATAACATCTCCAAGTTTCTGGCTTCAATCCTCAACCCGCTGGTGGGCAGCTCTGAACACCACATCCAGAACACCCTGGATTTTGTTGAGAAGGTGAGAGATGTCATTATGGAGGCAGATGAAACCATGGTCTCGTACGACGTTACATCTCTCTTCACTTGCATCCCAGTCACGGAAGCGTTGGAGGTAGTCCGTAAGAGATTACAGGATGACACCAACCTCAGCAACAGGACCACTCTCAGCATCGACCAAGTGTGTTTGAACAGTGTCTTCATTCCACCTACTTCACATACAAGGGTCAGTTCTACAGGCAGAAACATGGGTGTGCCATGGGCTCCCCAGTTTCGCCCATCGTGGCCAATTTGTACATGGAAGAAGTGGAAAAGAGGGCGTTGCTATCCTACCCTGGAACACCACCAAGCCATTGGTTCAGATATGTGGATGACACCTGGGTGAAAATCAAATCTCAGGATGTACCACAATTCATGGATCACATTAACTCGGTGGACCGACACATCAAATTCACCAGGGAGGATATGAAAAGTGGCAGGTTAGCCTTCTTAGACTGTGAGATTTCCATCAGTAATGGGGGACATCTAAAAGCTGACGTGTACCGTAAACCTACACATGCAGATCAGTATCTAAGGTTTGACTCTCATCATCCACTGGAGCACAAACTGGGTGTCATCAGGACGCTACAACACAGAGCGAACACCATCCCCACTGACACAGCGGCCAGGGAGGCAGAAGAACAGCACATCAAGAAGGCCCTGAGTAAATGTGGTTATCCCAGCTGGACTTTTGTCAAAGCTGGGAAGGCACCTAAAGAAAGCTCCAGCTGATCCAGAAGAGAAGGACAACCGCTGCCCAGGCGAAAACCTGTAGTGATCCCATATGTGTCAGGAGTATCGGAGCAGTTGAGACGCATTTTTTCTAAACACTGCATCTCTGTGGCTTTTAAACCCCAAAACACACTGCGCCAAAAATTGGCCCACCCCAAGGATCTGGCCGCTCTTTATCAGTAATATAGCGGGGGGGTCAAGGAGGCCATTTACCTGAAAAGGGAAAGACCATCTCTGAATCGAGGAGGGGGCCTAAGGGTACATCTGTCACCATCTTACAATGCTGCGATTGCAGCCATTCCCCAACTCTCTGTGAATGGTACTCATGGCCATTGATCAGTGGGCTTTGATCAGTGGGCTTTGATCAGTGGGCTTTGATCAGTGGGCTTTGATCAGTGGGCTTTGATCAGTAGTTGTTTATCGATGGTCATGACACTTTGCATATTAATGATCAATGAACTGACCTCACAGCCCATTGTTCATTCAGCGGGCTGGTTTCAGTCATTGTGCAAAGGTAGTGTTTATAAGGTTGGGGAAACCTGCAGTCATGCAAATATCATAAAGGTAGCATAAAGAGAGTAGGAACCTCACATTAGTTATATTTACTCCCATGGTTAAACTTTATTAATTATTTATAGTTATAAATCAGTGGAAACAGATAGGAGATCCTAAGCTGTCACAGTCTCAGTTTGACAGTAAATATTTAGTTACACAGAAGCTGTCTCATCAGAGGTCAGAATATTTTTTACTCTCTGATCCATTCACTAAATTCAAATTCATACTGTTTATCAGACTGATTATTTTCCACATAGGGGCAAAGTGTTACTGCAGCAGTTTTACAGCATCATTACTGAGTACATGGATGTTTATCATAAAGAGTGAGATCCTCTGACCATGACTATGACTATGAAACCATGGTAACAGCGATTGTATCCATTAATTCCTGTGTGGTTAAACTTCCTGTCAGAAACGCTGTTGTCTCTTCCTCTGGTCTGTTTAAAGACCAGTTCATTCACATTAACCACAGCTGATTGTATCCTGAACACTGACAGGCTTCAGGTCGCCCACAGAGACGGTTTTATGTGTGACCTTGTTTTACTGCTTAACTTTACACTGACCACAGAGAGCAGCAACAAACTAATGTAAAAGATCATGACAGGGTAGGCTGGTTTTACTCTGTCATCCTCAATGTTTTCAGTTCAGGTCCAAAAACATGTAAGAACAGAGGGACTAATGTATATTTGAGGACTTCAGGTAGCTGATGTTTTATATCATGTCACATCATGTCCTGCCTGCCACCCAACCTCGACCCGCTCCAGATCGCATACAGAGCTAACAGATCAACTGAAGATGCCATTGCTACAACGCTCCACACCACCATCTCTCACCTGGAAGAACAGGCCGTTACGCCAGGCTGCTCTTTGTTGACTGTAGCTCTGCTTTCAATACGATACTCCCGGACAGACTAATAGTTAAACTGCTGGAAACCGGACTTCCTTCTACCACCTGCTGCTGGATCAGAGACTTTCTTCTCAGACGGTGTACAGAGAGTTAGAGTGGGGCCTCATCTTTCCTCAGCCCTCAGCCTCAACACCGGCTCTCTACAAGGCTGTGTACTGAGTCCCCTACTGTACACTCTGTACACACATGACTGTGTTAGTACCCACCCAGACAACACAGTCATCAAGTTTGCAGATGATACCACTGTGGTGGGGCTCATCTCAGGGGGAGATGAGACGGCGTACAGAGCTGAAGTTCAGAGGCTGTCAGATTGGTGTGTAGATAGAAACCTGGACCTCAATACCAACAAGACAAAAGAGCTGGTAGTCGACTTCAGAAGGAGGAAGTCTGAGCTGCAGCCTGTCAGCATCAACGGGGAGTGCGTGGAAAGGGTCTCCAGTTTCAAGTTCCTGGGTGTGCACATAGATACAGACCTCCAATGGAGCTCTAACACCTCTGCGATTTAAAGAAGGCCCAACAGCGTCTCCACTTTCTGAGAGTCCTCAGAAAAATGGACCTGAAGATGGAGCTGCTGACCGTCTTCTACCGCTGCTCCATATTGCATCAGTGTGTGGTTCTCCAGCTGCACCGCAGCACACAGAAAGGCACTCCAGAGGGTCATCAATATGGCCCAAAAAATCATTGGACATCCTCTTACCTCCCTGAAGGACCTGTACAGCACTCGCTGTCTCAAGAGGGCACGCAGCATCCTACGGGACTGTACACACCCAGGACACCGGGTGTTTAAGCTGCTGCCGTCTGGCAGGAGGTTCAGGCTGCTGAGGTCCCGAACAAATAGACTCAAGGACAGCTTTTACAACAGGGCAATAGCCCTGATCAATGCTAACAGCTGACCTGATTGGCTACCTCCCTGGACTTTTTTGGGGGGTAACAACAGTAACAATAATAATATTTATATTTATAAAAAAAACAAGGTGCAATAACAATTAATGTGAAATAATAACAATGTGCAATACACATACACTTATTCTACATTTCTATCACTAAGTTAAGTTACTGTGTTGTGTTATGTTGTGTTGTATGTTGTGCCGACGTGAGACAGTTTTCCAATTTCATTGTACCATTGTACTATGTATGACTGTGCAATGACAATAAAGAGTTATCTTATATCCTCACAGATTTGTGTGACTCTAAACTCTGACAGGTCTCTGAGTGAACTGATGCAGAGTTCATGTTTAGACTCACACACAGCTGGTTCATGTTTCTGTCTCTGTGTCCTCAGTTTCCCAGCATGCCTCGGCTCTGGAGGTGTATGAGGGGGTGGAGTCTGTCCTGCTGACCTGTCAGGTCACTTCTGTACCTCTTGGCCCCACTCTGGTGTGGAGCCGCTACGACCTCAATCCTCCAATCGTCCACCAGCGTAGCCTGGCAGGAGATAAACTGACAGACCAAAACCAGCGTTACAGGAGAAGAACGTCCATGAAGACGGACTCTCTGCAGACCGGAGACTTCAGCCTTACTCTGAGGAACCCCATCATCTCTGACAGCGGCACCTACACCTGCACCGTCACTGCATTTGGAAATGAACAGATACTGACAGAAGTAGAGCTGCAGGTCAAAGGTCAGCAACAAATTACAAAACTTGCTGTACAATCAGGTATGATGCCAGAGGTCGTTGCTGTAGATACAGATCAGAGGTCAGAGGTCAACACTTTATCAGGCTTCTCAGCAAACAGCAGGGAAACAGGAACTCTGGAAAGAGCAGAGGAGGGAGAGTATACATGTTAGCTGCTGCACATGAAGCGGAAAACCTTTGTGTCGCCTTTGTTGTAGCTGTGTTTGTGTCTCTGTGTCCTCACAGTGTCCCACCAAGTCCTCACTCTGCAGGTGTACGAGGGGGCGGAGTCAGTCCTGCTGCCCTGTCACATCCCGTTTGTATCTGGACCCATCACAATGATGTGGAGCCGCTACGACCTCAATCCTCCAACCGTCCACCAGCGTCAGCAGGAAGAGGACGAGCTGACAGAACAAAACCAGCGTTACAGAGACCGAACATCCATGAAGACTGACACTCTGCAGACTGGAGACTTCAGCCTCACTCTGAGGAAACCCCACATCTTTGACAGCAGCAACTACACCTGCACCATCAGAGTGAGGGGAGAAGAACCCAGACTGACAGATGTTCACCTGCAGGTCAAAGGTCAGCAGCACACTCCAAACTTTAACATATTAGTCTTCACTAAGTCTGCCTGAAGTTAGAGCTCATGTTTTCAGACAGATAACTCTGTAAAACAGAAAAAATCTTAATTTATTTGTTGAACTCTAAAAATCAAACAGTAACTTAACACAGAGTGAAGATAAGAACCTTTATACACGTGTAAAGATCTTACAGTATTAGCAGGAAAACCAACTGTCAGATGATCTGAGCAGCATTTAGTGACAGTGGGAAGGAAGAACTCCCCTTTAATATGAAGAAACCTCCAACAGAACCAAGATCAAGGAGGGAGAGCCACCTGCTGAGACTGGGTGGGAGGCTGAAGGAGAAAGAGAAAAGAAAAATCTTGATGGGCTCATGGATGAATCCTGAACTAAGGGCACCACTTAGAGTCAGACACCAACAAGGTGGAGGAGGTGTTCTGGTTTACGCTGCTATTATCATAGATGAGCTGGTTGGGTCATTTCATGTTGAAGATGGACTTAAAATAAATAGGGGTGTCTGATTTCTCAGACTTTTTATCTGATTTAGTGCTCAGCTCAGATAAAATAATTATTGTGGGTGATTTTAACATCCATGTAGATGCTAAAAATGATAGCCTCAACATGGCATTTAATCTGTTATTAGACTCAATTGGCTTCTCTCAAAATGTAAAAGAACCCACCCACCACTTTAATCACACTCTAGATCTTGTTTTAACATATGGCATAGAAACTGAACATTTAACAGTGTCTCCTGAAAACCCTCTGCTGTCTGATCATTTCCTGATAACATTTACATTTACAATAATTGATTACACAGCAGTGGAGAGTAGACTTTATCAAAGTAGATGTCTTTCTGAAAGTGCTGTAACTAAATTTAAGAATATAATCCACCCACTGTTATCATCTTCAATGCCCTGTACCAACATAGAGCAGAGCAGCTATCTGAACGCTACTCCAACAGAGGTCGATTATCTTGTTAATAATTTTACCTCCTCACTACGTACGACTCTGGATACTGTAGCTCCTGTGAAAACTAAGGCCTCAAATCAGAAGTCCCTGACTCCGTGGTATAATTCTCAAACACGTAGCCTAAAGCAGATGACTCGTAAGCTGGAGAGGAAATGGCGTGTCACAAATTTAGAGGATCATCATTTAGCCTGGAGAAATAGTTTGCTGCTTTATAAGAAAGCCCTCTGCAAAGCCAGAACATCTTACTATTCGTCACTGATTGAAGAAAATAAGAACAACCCCAGGTTTCTCTTCAGCACTGTAGCCAGGCTGACAAAAAGTCAGAGCTCTACTGAGCCAACAATCCCTTTAACGTTAACTAGTAATGACTTCATGAACTTCTTCACAAATAAAATTTTTATCATTAGAGAAAAAATTACCAATAATCATCCCACAGATGTAACATTATCTACAGCTACTTTTAGTACCATCGATGTTAAGTTAGACTCTTTTTCTCCAATTGATTTTTCTGAGTTAATGTTACGTTCCCCTAAAAGGGTCCAGGTAGTGAGGGGAAAGTAACAAAATGTGTCCGGGTTACAAAAAGGAGACAGAGGCAAAAATGGTTAAATTAAAGAGTTTTATTGAAGTTTCTAAAAGAGACAGACAATCCGCTATCACCATTTAAAGAAACAAAACAAAACTTAAACATTGGTCAGTAAACTGAAAAGTCAAAAAGAGATTAGTGACCAAACCCACTCCTCTCCACCGAGCAGGAGCAAGCAATCACAAAACACAGCTCACTAGCTGTAACCACTCACATGGCACTCTGGCAACAGAGCTCACTTCTCTCTGGGCTTAAATACCTTTAATTGCTGATGGGAGTCAGCTGCACAAAAGAAAAAGGTGGCACCTAAGGCAGGAGAGATGATAGGACACGCCCACACAAGCAACTTCAGGAGGAGGACCTGCCAGGGCCGTAACACCCCCTCCCATAAATACAAACCTGTGGTTTGTCAAATGGTTTTACCTGTTGCGATAACTAAAAATAATGAATCATGTCCATAATCGTTTCATTACTGAGTTGTAGTCTTTCCACCTACCAAACCCCATAGCAACGGTTAGGCATTGTCTGCGGAAGCTGCCAACCCCATCTCAATGGGTTCAAAACACTGACTGAGGGTGGCCCCAGACCCTCAAAACAATGTCCCATGTGATAGGGAATCCAGTCAGTTAGCTAGTTAGTACCTTGGGTTTAATATCGGTAAAGTGGAAACCCTCTGTTCTCTTAAATAAAAAGCAATAGACTCAGACACTGCATTCTTAAAGTCCTCCACCAGCACAAGCTCACATAACGACCCCAAATCGTTAACCCGGCTTGCAGAGCACCATCTATCAAAAAACTTTGCCTTCTCCCTAGCGAAGTCAAGGTAGGACTAACCCTGTGCCAACTCCAAACCTCGAAAATGCTGCCTGTAGGCTTCAGGTACAAGTTCATAGGCTTGGAGGACAGCACTTTTAATCTTTTCATAAACGAGGCAGTCCTCCATAGACAAACCAGAACAAACCTCCTGAGCGTACCTGTCAACTTACATAGCAACATCACGCACCACATCTTTTGAGACCATTGCAGTGCAGTCGCTATGCGTTCAAATGCAGTGAAGAAGCTATGAACACTGGACTCACAGAAAACTGAAACCAAGTGGATGTTATTGCTCACAAACGAGCCTCTAGACACCTGTGCACTGACATCTGTATCATCCATTTTGGGGGCAGAGAAGGGTTTAGCAAACACACCCTAATTAAGACACCACCACACCCTCTGCCAACTCACTCAGATACTACCCAACAGTTAACCAATTAATGGTGAACTACACAACTTACTTTAACTGACCAACTTACCTTAAACAACACAACTTATCCAGTTCCTAAGCACACCAAACTATACCTACCTATCTTCTGGAGCGTGCTGGGCTCAAGGTGACTTGAAAGGCAGAACTTCAGTGACCGGAGCCCTGAATTGCCTACCCCAACAGGGAACTTATCCCCGCCCGGGATTACTCCAAAAACAAGAAAGGCAAAATGATAAAAGAGCCCGATGGAAGAACTTAAAAAGCTCAGCTGGACACTCATCTAACTTAACTGGGAAGGTGTATTTCTACTCTTCTCAAAAGGCAACACGACTGTTACATAAAAGCAGAAAAAAAACCAAACACCAATAATTTCAAACTCCTTTTTCCCCACTTATTTTACGTTCCCCTAAAAGGGTCCAGGCGGTGAGGGGGAAGTAACAAAATGTGTCCAGGTTAGAGAAAGGAGACGGAGGCAAAAATGGTTAAATTAAGGAGTTTTATTGAAGTTTCTATCAAATACTAACTAAAAGAGACGGACAAGTGGACAAACAACGTAACAGTTAATTTCAGTAATTACTTCCTCCAAACCATCAACGTGTCTTTTAGACTGCTATGCAGATGACACGCAGCTCTATCTATCCATGAAGCCAGGTAACACACACCAATTAGTTAAACTGCAGGAATGTCTTAAAGACATAAAGACCTGGATGGCCGCTAACTTTCTGCTTCTTAATTCAGATAAAACTGAGGTTATTGTACTCGGCCCTGAAAATCTTAGAAATATGGTATCTAAGCAGATTCTTACTCTGGATGGCATTACCTTGGCCTCCAGTAATGCTGTGAGGAACCTTGGAGTCATTTTTGACCAGGACATGTCCTTCAATGCACATATTAAACAAATATGTAAGACTGCTTTCTCCCATTTGTGCAACATCTCTAAAATTAGAAATATCCTGTCTCAGAGTGACGCTGAAAAACTAGTTCATGCATTCATTACTTCCAGGCTGGACTACTGTAATTCTTTATTATCAGGATGTCCTAAAACTCACTGAAAAGCCTTCAGCTGATCCAAAATGCTGCAGCAAGAGTCCTGACAGGGACTAGAAAGAGAGAGCAGATTTCTCCTGTTTTGGCTTTCCTTCATTGGCTTCCTGTTAAATCCAGAATTGAATTCAAAATCCTGCTCCTCACATACAAGGTCTTAAATAATCAGGCCCCATCTTATCTTAATGACCTTGTAGTACCATATCACCCTATTAGAGCACTTCGCTCTAACGAACCTCAGACTGATTCTTTATTTTGAACCATTGTAGTCGTGCTAATCTTAACCTCATCATGTTTTTGGTTTCTTACAGAGCCGTACATTTTTCCTGCTGAAGGCTGGGTTCTCCTGGCTGTCCTGATTTCTGCTGTCCTTGTGGGTCTTGGAATATATCTTTGGAAATTATTCAAAAAAGGTATGTTGTGTGTGAGTGTGTATACAGGTCTAAACTTTAGTCATAAACAAAGTTTCCAGTGAGAAATAATTCAAGTCTGTGACAGTGTTTCACGTTATTCCTCTGTGTAATGCTGTGAGGTTCTTCCAGTGACCACTGTGATAATAATCAGGTCATTCAGTTTTTACATTTCATATCAGGTAAATATGCTCAAAATCAAAATGAATTTTCTTAGAAAAAAGCTATATTCAGCTGCTCCCAAAACACAAAGGGTCACCAGGTCACTCCACTTGTTGGACACTGATTTCATGTTGGATACTGGATAAGGGGGATTTATGATACAGGTACAAGTAATTTTGAAATGTTTGTATGTAAATATTTAAAAAAAAAATTGATTGTTTGAAATATTACCTGGAAACAGGTGTTGGAGTTTCTGTATAATAGTTATTTTTTCCAAGTGGGGAAATAAAATATTCACAGTTAGCTTGATCACTTGAAATTCAAACCTCACTTTAAGCATATTTCATACAAGAAAGCTAATAGACATAAAAAGAGTGGTCAGTGCTCCCGTTATGATATGAAGGGTCAGATTCACTAACAATTTAACTAACACTAACAGTAAAACCTTTTTGGCACCAAAAAGCTGCTGTTGGGTTTACCAAAGAGACACAAAGGCCAGTTTCTGACTGGAAGCTATTTACAGTGCCTTGCAAAGTATTTTCCACATTTTGTCACATTACAGCCACAAACATGAATCAATGTTATTGGAATTCCAGGTGAAAGACCAATACAAAGTGGTGTACACGTGAGAAGTGGAACGAAAATCATACATGATTCCAAACATTTTTTACAGATAAATAACTGCAAAGTGGGGTGTGCGTAATTATTCAGCCCCCTGAGTCAATACTTTGTAGAACCACCTTTTTGCTGCAATTACAGCTGCCAGTCTTTTTAGGGTATGTCTCTACCAGCTTTGCACATCTAGAGACTGAAATTCCTTCCATAGCTGAATATGTTTCCAAACCAACTTCATTCTAAGCCAAAGACTAGAAAAATGGTGAAGCATATCTTCCCTTTGGCTTCACCTGCACAAGTGCCAAGGTAGGTCTCCTGCAGAATTGGTTTTCCCTGCATCGGGAGCAGCGCTGGGCTCCTAAATCACGGCAAACAGTATCCCATTTTTTGATTTTTAGTTCACAAACACTTCTTGTAATAACTAACTACCCTGACATTTTGGAGATGTTAGCCTTTATGCAGTAAAGTTACAGTGGATACAAATAATATCAGGCTGATCCTGCCACCATTTGTTCCCTGGGTTCAAATCACGGACAAACAGTATCCCACAGTTGTTTGTTTTTGAACCCATTTTGCAATAGAGAGGCATTTTTGAAAATGTATTGATAACAATGTTGAACATTATTACACAGGGAAAAACAACCACACGTAAAATAATCACATCGTGACGCCTCTGCCTTTGTAAATGGAGGGACAGTAACTGCGTGTGTATAAGCCTGTAAAAACTGAAGATAGCCTGAGATTAACAATATTTTGTCTCTATCTGCCATTCTGTATCCATCTCATGTAAACAATAACGTGCTGGTTGGTACACACTTGAAAAAGGCACATACCTTTGACGCTATGCACTTGTAATCTGTATTCCTTGTCCACACGTAAATGCAAAAAGGAGTTTTAAAAAATCTCTGTTTTCGGTGATTCAACACTGTTTACGTGTGGACGAAACAGCTGCGTTTTCAAAATACCCGTGTAGGTGCGGACGCACCATAATTGTCGGGCTATAAGCCGCTACTTTTTGCACAAGCTTTGAACCCTGCGGCTTTTAGTCAGGTGCGGCTTTTCTATGGATTGTCCATGATTTTTGTGACATCGTAAGAGGATTTGTTTTGTTTGTTCCGCTGTTTTGCGGCACTACGTTGCTTGGCTGAAGGGCATGTGATCAGACACACAGTGTCGGGGTTCAAGAGTGGTATGTTGGTCACATGTCCATCCGCCAGGCAACATAGTGCCGTACGAAGTAGCGCGAAAAACAAACTTCAAAGTAGCGCTACGCGTTCAGTGGGAGGCGTGGATGACGAGTGGCGATAAACTTGCGAAAAGCAAGTTATGCTCAACTCCACCAGTGGATTCTGACAGCGTGGAAAAGTGTGAAAACATCCACGATCACCAACGGATTTCGAAGGGCTGGACTGCTGCATGATGGAGAGGAGGACACCGCCACGGCCTTTCTGGGGGTGTTCGACTCTGACACTGACAACGAGGATTTCTTTGGTTTTGAAAGTGACAACGAAGGAAAGAAGCTGAGAGTGGATGACGTAGCCATCCTGAGCCTGTTTGTATCCGACACTGGAGAAGAGGACTTTAGTGGTTTTAGTGCGCAGGAAGATGGTGGCGAATGACTGACTTTTCTTCTTGTTAAAGCCGTGTCACTGCACCTGAGCCTAAAAGGTTGGCTGAATCTATTTTTCTGGTGTGCTGTAGGTTATTGTTATGTACTACATTTGTTACTCATTTATGAAGCACAGTACATGTTTCGTACTTGTAACTACCGGTACTTGTACATATACCTAAAAAGTTATGCAAATATGTACCCCTAATTTGTTTTTCAAAATATTAATAAAAGGGATGTGTCTCCAAACACCCATCTCTTTCCTGACAATTCCCTTTGTGCATATTCTCTTACATATGATAAATCAACATTGAAACACCTGCGGCTTTTAGTCAGGTGCGGCTAATGTATGTACAAAACAGGATTTTCCCCTGATTTTAGCTTGTGCGGCTAATATTCAGGTGCGCTTTGTAGTCCGGGAAATACGGTACATAACATATTGACAAATGTATTTATTACTCATTCAAGTTACAAATATTACTATGCATTTAAAAAGTGTTTGTTGTTCTGTTACTATGACATACATCTAATCTAATTTGTCAAGTTAAGAAACCCACATTACTCCACTGCTCAACAATCAAACTATTTAAGCAAATAAAGAAAAATATTTAAACAAGTTATGATAATAACTTATCAAAATGGTTTGGTCTCAATTGAGAGGATCAGAATAACATACAATCATCAATAGTGAGCTACAAAGAACAAGGGACAGATGTAGAATTTTACAAAAACAAAAGGCTGTCCACAGCCTTCAGGAGTAAACATTTGTCTGCATAAACCTGTAAATAACAAAAACATTGTTGCACATAAAGTAGTATAATATAACTCAAAATAACAAATAAACATTGTCTCAGCTCACAACTATGAGTTCAAAATGACATCCTGCCTGTCCTTGAACACATCAAGTGGATCCGCTCTCCACCAACCTCATCCATTGATCATATTCTGAAAACAACAAACACAAAACAACATGCAAGTGCTATCATTAAATTGCACTTGGTTGAAATACATTTTATTATATTTTAAATAGGTTTTTAAAATTACTTACCTGTGTTTTATGGCCTGATGTCTGACACCGTTTTCCTTTGGTCAGCGTGTAAATGTCTGGTTTTAGTTCTTATACTGTTGCAATCCGCAAAACAGCTTGGAGGTTGTCATCAGTGATGCGTGATCTGTGCTTGATTTTGTCAGATTCATTGTTGAAAACATCTGTTCGCACAAATAGGTGCTCCCAAACATGGACAGAACACGGGCAGCATGAAGTCGAAGCTGTGGCATTACACCAGGGGGCAGTAGACAGTAAAAGTCCTCGATTGCAGCATCTTGGAACTTTGCCTTCGGGCCACTGTCGCTTTGAAGCTCGATTAACTCCAGCTGAAGGTGATGGGGGGCTTTGCTGACATCAGTGGTGAAAGGACTGGTAAAGATGGCGAAGCCCGAGTATAATGTTCTGAAGTCTGAGAAGCGCCAATCAAACGCATTCATTAACCGGCTCAGTTTTGTAGCTAAATGAGCACATGAAAAAACACCTGGAAATGATGCTGAGATCCTCTGACAAACAGAAAATGTGACAAGATTGCCCTGTTCCACTTGGCACTTCCATAGGTCCAGTTTACGCTGGAAACATGTGATCATATTGGGCATCTGTATGATGCTTGTTTGCGTCCCTGCAGCTTCTGATTCAGTTGGGCGAGATGCTCAGTTATGTCACATAAGATGGCAAAATCACACAGCCAATTTGGATCTGACAGTTCAGACAGGGGTTTTCCTTTATTCTGCATGAAAAAAGCAATGTCCTCCCTAAGCTCAAAAACTTGTATGAGGACTTTGCTCCTACTTAGCCACCTCACTTCTGTATGGTATGGCAGGTCTTCATGTTCCAAGCCCATCTCCTGCAGGAACTGCTGGAACTGGTGGTGATTCAGGCCACGAACCCAAATGAAATTTACAGTTTTCATGACCATGTTCATTACATCGGGACGATCGTGGCTCAAGAGTTTGGCGTTCGCCTTGTAATCGGAAGGTTGTCGGTTTGAGCCCTGGCTTGGACAGTCTCGGTCGTTGTGTCCTTGGGCAAGACACTTCACCCGTTTCCTACTGGTGGTGGTCAAAGGGCCCGGCGGTGCAAGTGTCCGGCAGCCTCGCCTCTGTCAGTGCGCCCCAGGGTGGCTGTGGCTGCAATGTAGCTTGCCATCACCAGTGTGTGAATGGGTGGATGACTGGATATGTAAAGTGCTTTGGGGTCCTTGGGGACTAGTAAAGCGCTATATAAATACAGGCCATTTACCATTTACATGATTCATCTCCAGCACCTTTCCGCACAAAGCTTCTTGATGGATAATGCAGTGATACATTATCAGTGGTGTATGACAGTTACTTTTCTGCATTTTATCCTTTATTAGTCCAACCAGTCCTGCTTTTCCCCCACACATATCAGGTGCGCCATCTGTAGTTAACGACACCAACTTTTCCCAGGGCAATCCAGTTTTACTTATGGATTTCTCCACCTCATTATAAATGTCCCGTCCCGTGGTAGTCCCATGCATGGCAGCTACATCCAAGAGCTCCTCGGTGACAGAGAGGTCCGGCTTAACGCCTCTAATAAAAATGGATAGCTGCACCGTATCCGTGTTGTCTGTGCTTTCATCAACAGCTAATGAGAAGGCTGTGTAACTGCGAGACTCTTTAGTTACCTGTGTTGAAAGGTCCGCGATGGTGTTTCTTGACAAACTGACACTTTGAAAAGTCTGTATCTGGTCGGGGTACACCTGCTCACACACCTTCAGCATGCACTGCTTCAACACCGCTCCCTCCGAAAAACACTTTGAAGCGCGGGCGATTTTCTTCAGCCACAATAAAGCTAGCTCTCACTGCCACATCATTTTTGGCTTTGGCTTTTGTGAACACATTCTGCTGCCATCGCAGTTTGTCTTTTAATTCTTTGACTATTTGTCGTTTTTGTTGAAGGCTAACTTTGGCATACTTGGCTCCGTGTTTGGTGTCAAAATGCCGACGTATATTGTACTCTTTGTAGTGATGGGAATTCCGGCTCTTTTTAGAGAACCAGCTATTTCGGCTCGGCTCACTAAAAAGAGCCAGCTCTTTCAGCTCCCAACTGGCTCTTCAGGTTGTTTTGTTGCTTTAATTAATTTATTATCAAAAACAATATAAAATTATGCACAAAAGGAATTACTAATGTAAAAAAAAATGTGGTTTTATTTATATATGTTTATATATAAATATATACGGGGGCCCCTAGAGACAAAGCACGTACAAACTCCAAAACACGTACAAACTCCAAAGCACGAACAAATTCCAAAACACATTGCTAGCATTAACTGAACTTCCAAAACAGAGCTACCTAGATCACTTAAATTACACAGTTGAAAACATATGTGTATTGTTTGTGTATTTATACACCAGCACTCAAATATATATATTCAAATAATTTAAAAAAAAATTTCATTTACCTGTCCACTAGGTAACAAAAGCTCAATACTGCCCCTAGCATCCTGGAACACTTCCGTTGTGTTTGGGGAGATTCGCGTGCTTTGGAATTTGTACATGCTTCGGAATTTGTACGTGTTTTGGAATTTGCATGCCTTTGGGAGTTTGTACATACGTCGGAGTTTGTATGTGTTTTGCAGTTTGTACGTGTTTTGGAGTTTGTACGTGCTTTGTCTCTAGGGGGCCACCGTAAATATACTTTTATTTATTCACTCCACATAAAATGTAATAAAAAACCCTATAAAATACAAAAACCAACTATTTACATTTCAACTTTAACTTTAAATTGTCAGCTTTCTCCTTTTACACAAATTTAAAGTGAAACAACACAAAACACTGCAAACCACAATATAATAAAATATAAATTAAAATATGCAAAATGAAAAGAGGATGCACATTCTCTGTCATATAGGCCTGGGATGATTTTTTGGGGAGAGTGTTTTCCAAGATTATGTTAAGTAAGTAACTGGTATTAAATGTAGGTCTTTTGCATTTATTGGCGTTTGTCATAATCCTAACATCACAAATTTACCTGTAGCAGAGCCTTCTTGATTTCTTCATCTGGTATATCATCAATTGGAGCCTCAAATGTCTTGTCTTTTCCAACAAGGTACATAAAGAAGTTTGGAGATAGACAACGTGGCCCTGGACCACCATGGACAATGGAAACTTCAATCATTCTTCCAATGTAGAAATATTCATTTTCATCTCCGATAAAGATATTACATTATAATAAACTAATTTTGACCATGGCAAAAATGTGAAAAAAATAAATACCTTTACTATCAAATGTGAGATATTTGGCATGGTGTTTTCCTTCGAATATTCTTCTCATCTTTATGGCTTCCATCAAAAGGGTGAGAAATTCTCGAGTAGGCCCACCTGTGTCTATTGCCTCTTCCACCAGCCCAACGTCATCAGAGAATTTCACCATCATGCCAGAGTTGGGATTATATGAAGACCTTCTGAAACCTTGGTAGGCACCATCCCAGACACTGGCTCAGTTAATGTTGAATCTGCTACAGGAGGTTTTGTTATTCTTCAGACACAGATTTCAGATGACATCTGCAGGCGTCAATCCACCAGGTTCATCACTGTAGACTGAGTCAGTGACAGTGTTGCCAACTCCTCAGTAAGGAAAATTGTTATTGGCTGTCCTAAAAGTCGCTAGAAGTCGCTAAATGACGTCATCACCTAATTTGCATAATTGGTCATGCTTGTAAACTGCGCTGTAGGAGAGAGAAGTAGCACCATGGACCAGGCATAGAGTGAGTAAAAAACATCCTAAATGCATGTAGGCATTTATATTTACAACTACAAGTTACATTTCTTTTAACAATTAGTTTTAATATCATAATTCCAACCCTCCTCCTTTATCCGGGCTTGGGACCGGCAAAAGTGACCCAAAATAGGTACTCTGGCGGAGTTACTTTTTTTTGGGGGGGGGGGGGGGGGGGCTTTTTTTTTTTTCCTTTTTAAGTAGTTTTAAAGCACACAAGAATAAGGGTAACAGAAGAACATTTTTAACCATAATGTTGTTAACAAACTACATTAGCAATCTAAATGGACCAAAAACAGACAGTAGAAATAAACAGTGGCAATGCGAAAAAATGCTGGGGACTAGTCTGGTCCTAATTCAGGCTGATTGGGTTTTTTTTTTTTTTTTTTTTTTCCAGACGTCCAGGCTGTGCTGGCTCACAGAAAGAGTGGATCATCCTCATTTTTGTCAAGATTCTCTACTGCAGGTTCAGCAACTGTAGCACTTGACTTAAATGAGTACGCAGCTGATGTGCCAAAAAGCTGCAAAACATTGTCAGGCAGCTGGTGCTCATAGCAAGCCTCACCAGACAGCTTCAGTCCATATCGGATGTACAGGATGGAGTTAAGGCTCTGCAAGGACATCCGATTTCTAAGTTTGCTCTTTACCACACTCATCTGGCTGAATACTCTCTCAACTTCAGCATTTGAGTGTGGCAAGGACGACACAGACACAGCAGCCATTGCAAGTTCTTGAAATGGGTTGATATCAGCTGCATCCCTGTACTTCCAAATCTCACTCCAGAAGTCCATTGTGTTTTTTGTCTCATTCCATTTACTAAGATGGATGGTACGCCATTGATGGACAATCTTATCTATCGCTTCAGGGGAGAAGCCAAGGAGTTTTGCAATTTTTTCTATTTCTCCAGGGCTCTTGTTGTGCTTTAGAGTTTCCTCCACATTGAAAACTGACATGTACTGCAATGCTTCAATATTGTCCAGCAGTCTCACCCTCAACTCATTAGTGAGGGATATGGTAAAGGCTACACACCGCTTTCTGACATTTTTTTCATCCTCAGGCGCAAGGTGCAACTCAGCTGCTTTCGACTCAAAAGGTAACCAAGGTATGGTTTGGAACTGATGTATCCCTCTATTGGCTCTTTGAGTACATCAACATTCGCCAGTGGATTCAGCACCCTGCTGCTCACAGACTTGATCAGGCTAACCAAGCTGTAAAGTAGTTTAAGAGGATCTACCTGTTCTCCTTCAAAAGCCTTGATGGCGGTCTGTACCTCTCCCAGCACTGACTTCAGAAAAGTCACGTACAAGATATTTTGAGGGTCATTGTACATGGAGTATAAAACTTCAGCCATGCAGCAGTGTTCACTGAACTTGTTGACTGCAAAATGCAGCCTAAGCTCATCCCACTGGTCCAAAATGCATGAAACCACAGGTTCAATGGAGAGCCAACGTGTGGCACACAACTTGGTTATCTGTAAAGGTTTCTCCCCACAGTTGATAGTCTCATAAATGGCCTTGTAGGCCTCCCTGCGCTTTGGAGACACTGAAAACCAGTCAGGGCTCTAGAGTGCGACCAATTTGACGCCGTCCAGCCACAAGCACGGGGCGATCCGCGGTAACTTGTTAAGGGAGATTTGCCGCGTTATGGCGTTAATGTCATTTTAACGAGATTAACGCTGACAGCACTAGTGGGAACACAACGAATATGACTGCACATTTACGCCAACATCATCCTAGTGCAAAGACAAGTGGTAGCAGACAAAAACAACAAGCACGCATGCTACAAACTTTACCCGAGTCATTTAGACAGCCGTTAGCACATGATTCTCCTTATGGGGACCTGATATGTTTAATATGCTGCTGAGAATATAGCCCAGAAGAAGCGTATAGTATAGCTTTTATTTTGGAAAGAGCCATTTCTCTGTAATAAACTCTCTTTTCCAAAGATGAGTGATTTCTCGATCAAATAGATTTATTTTTTTTTATTTTGTTGTGTCAGCAACATTAAATTTAAAAACTGTACTTTTGAGTTAAAATATATATTTATAATTTTAATAAATGATAAATTAAAAAGGCATGAACATTTTTTTGTATCGAAAAAATATCGAACCGTGTCACCAAAGTATCGAACCGAACCGAACCGTGAATTTTGTGTATCGTTGCACCCCTAGTGGTTTCATGTCAAAAAGTCATCATAAGTCTCCAATAACACCAGCAAAAGTCGCCAGATTTGTCGCTAGTCGCTTTTTAGAAAAAAAAAGTCACTAAGGGGGTCTGAAAACTCGCTAAATATAGCAACAAAATCGCTAATTTGGCAACACTGGTCAGTGAAAAGCAAGAAAATATTTACACTGTTTTCCACTTTATGTATTTTGTTTTTTTAATATATTTTGTAAGTCATTTTTTTCTTGCTTTATCGATTGGGCTTTTTCTGTTAATTCATTTTCAAAAGCAAAATAGTAATCTTAAGAACAATCATCAGTAAGCAGATAATTTTCAGAATCTTTTTTTTATGAATGCACTAATCAGCAGAATAACTTCACAAGAACAGTTAACATAAGTTTGTTGCTGTAAAGGCGTAGGATCAAAAATAGCAGCAGTAACCAGCACTATTTTAGTAAATAAATATTTGATAAATATTTCAACTGCGAGTCACACAACTATGGGTTTGTTGTACTTATTCAAGATATGAAATTACCAGTTTTCCTTTTGCAGTTCCTCTCCCTCAGCATCTGAAGAACTGCTGTCAGTAACGACAGGTGCATAGATATTGGTATACATACTGTGCAAGAAGAGTACAAACACAACATTAAAATACATTTTATATAATAGGAATTCTGGCTCTAAATTTGGCTGGGTTGGCTCTGAAGTACTTGACGTGACTTAAATTGCTCGAGTTATAGATTAGATAGAGAGCCTCACTAATTAAAAAAAAATGGTTTCACGGATAATATTACTTTTGTACTATTTTTTGGATATATAATTTTATATCTTTTAAATTTCAGAATCAGAATACTTTATTGATCTCTAGGGGAAATTATGTAATTTTATAACTTAAGACTAACTTGTAATTTGAAGTATGTTCTGCTGATATGGATGCCATTTGAGATCCTGTACCACTCTGAACCTTCAGCATAAACACAAACAGAACACAATACAATAACAACTGCAGATGTAATGGCATGCAAATAAAACTTAAAAAGTTAATATGCCGCATTGTTATATAAAAGAATAATACTTGCGCATCAGATGGTTGGGATTGAAGGTGACCTATAAAATGCAGTTGAAATGATTAAGAAGAAAATGTTAAAAAAAAACATAACATGCTTTAATGGCCATCAAATGCTAACATTAAAGTGTTAAGAACATTAGACATTTAGCACATTGATCTGGCCCAAGGTAGCCAACTTACCGATGTATACGCTCTGGTGTACTGCTTTCTGGACTTGACCAAAGCTGTTAGATACAATCATCAAACCCAAAACTCATTGATTCTGGCTGCTCCGATTCTTATTACTATATATGCCTATACAATAATATTAGTCTTATATTCAGAACATTGAATGCATTATGCCAGAACTGAGAGCACTAACATCTCAAACTAATAAATCCCCGAGATTTACATACCACTGTGTCAGAGAGGGGTGACATAACAGGTGGTACCCTATCAATAACTTCATCATCCTCCTCATCTTCTGAAACACTGTCATTTCTGGGCACTTCTGAAATGCTTTGGTTAAAATCTTCTACACGGTAATCACAAAAATCTTTAACAATATGAAAATTAAAAAAATAAACTAATAGCAATTCTATTTAACTCACATTCTGACAAAAAATCTTCAAGGGTGCAGAAAAATAGTTTAATTCTTTGGTAAGACTTTCCAATGGCCTCTTTGTAGAGTTCAATCGTAAAGGGTGTGCCAGTCCCTGGAATATTTTTTTATTTGAGAGCCATCAGGGTAGAGCAGGATGTATTCTCCATCTTCCATATCTTGGTTGAAATCTTTCAGTTTTTTAATGGCAGCACCCAAGAGCTTCTCAGATGACCAGCTCGGTTCAATATTTAATGGTAGTGTTTTCCCTCTTATGGGTCTCATGCCAGTCTTTGTTTTGTTCATGATCCCAACAGAAATCTAGAATACATTTCAGAAAAAAAATGGTGGTCACAAATTAGAAAAGTGTTGTCAGACAACAGATTAACATTTACAAATCTTTTTATTAATACCTTCACTATTTTCTTTGATTTCTTTTTGGATTTTGAGAACATCCTCCTTTCTGCCTCTTTACCTTCACGGTACTGAACTGCTGAACAACTGATTTGGCTGAGCAAGCAAAAAAGGGGGAAAGGCAGAGAGACAGTAAGGGGCTCTTTATTTGTCTATCGTTGTTTATAATTCAAAAGCAAACATGAAAAAGTCATTAATAAAAAAAAACATATGAACATAATCCACATAAAACACTACCTCTTTCCTACAGTCCAGATCCAGCACAAACATGTTTTTGCTTCCAGAAATGTAGATTTATCAGTCACATGACACCAGATCTATAATTTCCCAATTAAAAACTAAGTCTTTCATTTATGACACTATCTGAAAAGTACAAACATCTGAACAAATCTTGCCCTCTTCCTTTTATTTTCTTATAGAACTAGTTGGAGTTAAAATAGCAGGAAGTTCAGAAAGTATTACCACTTGAGTCTTCAGGTTCTGCTGCCATGGCAGCATCTTTAGCTGGTACAAAACTTGTGTCTTTTACACAGGAACAGTAAAATTTTGTCAAGTTCTCAAACTTAAATCCACAGAATGGACAATACATTTTAAACTGAAAAACATAAGTTGTCTGATTTTAGCAATTTATTTTTACATAATACAAAACAGCAGTCAAATAACACCTTGTGTGTGTTTCAACAGATGAAGGATTTCTAGGATAATACTTAACATCTAATAGCAAAAATACAGTGTTGGGAAGGTTACTTTTAAAATGTATTCCACTACAGATTACAGAATGTATGCCCCAAAATGTATTTTGTAACATATTCCGTTACATAATTTAACCCTTGTATGGTGTTTGGATTTGTGAGACCCGTTTTTAGTTGTTTTCAAAAGAACAATTAAACAATTAATTATTTTTTCAACATGAAATTCATTGGCTTTAGCTTATTTTCTGTAAAGAACAAAAATCCAAACAAATTTTCAGTGACTGCATACTGTACCTCCCCCCACGCATTTACATTACATACAAGGTGTTCGGGTCCACTGGACCCAGGTCTAATAAAAGTGTAGGTCCTGTGTTCCCGCACTCTGTCTTCCTCCTTTCTGGTGCGGTGATAGTGTTTTCTTCCCCTCCCACACGAAGTTGCAACATTATTGAAAATTCATCTACCAACAACGTCTGTTACATTCCCGCACAATTTACCCTCTCTCTTGCAGGAACCAAGCTTTATTTTCTCATACCCTATCCAACCTGCACATTAGGGGCATAATACTATAAATAAGACTTTGCCAATGTAGTTCCTTATCACAACTGATCAAGATGGCCAAAAGGTTATCTGCTGCGAGGGCCTTGCAATTGATTTTGGAAGAGAGAGGAGCTTCTGATGATGATGTGGAGGAAGAGTTTTCAGAATATGAGGATCACATTTCTGAAAATTCAGAGTTTGACAGTGACTTTGAAGAAGAGGATGAGGTTGAGCACCATTTAGTAACAAAACAAAGACGAGTATCCCATCAGCAGCCAGTTCCAGGACCAGCTCATCAGCAGCCAGCTATGGGACCAGAACAAGCCCACCAGACAGCAAGTGAAGAAATATGGATGTTAAAAAATGGTGAAATTGAATGGTCTTCTTGGCCAATAAATGAAGCCACCCTGCAGAGCTGCTAATGTGATAAGGATGCAACCAGGGCCAACATGGCTGGCAGTTACTCATGTGAAGGCCATCAGGTCTTCATTTGAGCTTTTCATCCCATATTCCATCCAGAAAATTATTCTGGATTGCAGTAATCTAGAAGGAAGGCATTTTTTTGGAGAGAGGTGGAAGGAGATGGACCAAATTGATCTACAGGCCTACTTTGGGGTTCTTATCCTTGCTGCAGTTTTCGGGTCCAAAGGGGAATCCACAGAATCCCTGTGGGATGCAGAAACCGGCAGAGAACTTTTCCGTGCATCAATGTCTCTGGAAAAATTCTACAACATTTCCAGGATTATCCATTTTGATAACCGAGACGACAGACCAGCTACTGTATGTGTTCAACTTATTCACTACAGTGTTATGTAAACTGTCCTGAATGAGTTATATGTCTAAAGAAGTTCAAATGAATAAAAATCACTAGCTGTGAAACATATTGCTTCATGTGTAAATGTGTTGTCTTTCCACTCACTCCACTTGATTATAACTGATTTTATATTTTTATAACATTTTATAAAAAAAAAAAAAAGGAGAAGCACATTAATTCATAAATGTGATCTAACAAAGGTAAAGGGAAAAAATTAACCATGTTTGCTGTTCGGCTTGTAATTGGGATGAAGTAAACATCTCTTGAGTAATTTAACATAAAATTGTTTGATAGTGTTAATTTGGAAAGCCAAAACTCTAGCAGTCCACCAGACCCATGAACACTGACTGAGTAACAAAAATACGAACACCACACAAGGGTTAATGAGAGTAACGTATTTTGAATACTTTCGATTACTTAATATATTGTAGAGCTGGGCGATATAAGATTTTTTCATATCACGATAGGTTTTTTCATTTCAGGCGATAACGATATATATCACGATATAGGCCAAATAACTAGATTTGTAAGATTTAAATGTGCCGTTGCTCAAGAGTAAAATGTGAAATAATCTGCAGCTTGTTTTGATTTAAATATTTATTTCCCATAATAAGTTCAACAGGGCAGATGTACTTAAGGAACATGAGACTTCAGTTTCAGATAAATAGGCAAATATTGTGTAGGAATGTTTAGCTTATTTTAGAGTTTAGACATGTAGGAATGTTTAGTTTGCTTTAGACTTTAGAAATGTGTTAAGATAGAATGTAGAATTATTGTAGAGACACTGACACTGCCCTCAATATAATAAAGGCCTGATTGTGTCGTGAGCTTAGAAGTAGATTTGTAACTTGATAACTGTGGTCTGGAGGGGAGACGGTATTTATGGCCCCTAGGAAGAGACACATACCCACAGTGCTTAACTGATATACTCCCACACCTATATGCACACTCACTCACGAGCACTCACATAGACACACGGGTACGCGCACACACAGGCACTCATATGCTCGTGCACATAGACACAGACACAGAGTTTGCAGCACACATGGGGATTTATGATGGGGTCGCTTCTATAAAACTGCATGTAACGGACAAAGGGGTTGAGATCTGCAGAGAAAGTCCGGGGTTCTGTACATCTCCCTTCTAGAAGGTATAATCAATAAGTGTGTATGAATAAAGGTATTGTTAATTTGACTACTGAGTCCCGGTGTTCTTTCTGAAAGTCTGACGAATCTACGAACCGGGGTAAAACTGATTTCGTAACAGTTTTGGTGCCGAAACCCGGGATTCGCTCGAGGCCCAGAGAGGATGAATTGGCAGAGCTGAGATCGTGAAACGAGGCGAACAGAGAGCTAGCTCACATGATTAAAAGGTAAGCACGACCTGTTTATTTTCGAACCGTGCATATTGTTTAAAGCCTAAATTATCTGTTCGCTAAGTTGAGCGTATCTCAGTGTAAATTCACTCAGTAGTTAAAAGAAACGGTGTTTGATCCGTCTTAGTTAGTAATTAATAGAATCGGTGTTTCATCCGTGGCGGTGTGTGATCCGTCTTAGTTATTAGGAAAAAGTGGCGGTGTTGTGATCCGTCCTCCGTGCGTTAAAGCAGGAAACCTGTGTTACTCTTAGCTAGAAAGCGGGGCTGAAAGGCCTCGTCACGGTGAGGGCTGTGTGTCACGGGCTTGGTAGCCCCACCTAGTCTCGGACGCGGGGCTAGGACCTGTGAGGGCAGGGGATCCAGGGTGGTGACCTGGGGATTGGTGACTCCTTAAATAACTAAATCTAGGTGTTGGATCCTAGTCGCGGTTGATAACCTGACTGCAGTGTGTGTAGACTGCGTAGTGTGTGTGAAAGCGCTGTTAGAGTCGGTGTCTCGTCTGAAGTACGGGTGTCAATTAAAGTAACAAAAAGAATTTGGGTCTAAAAATGTGTGTTTGTGGTGTGCAGAAATCGCGGCAGGAGGCCGTGTCGCGATTGTTGCAAACTGTGAAGTC
>JAQSNX010007294.1:0-22164 GCA_029532605.1 Oreochromis grahami | reverse complement strand
ACTCAAGAGAAAGTCAAACAGCTGGGAATAACCCGTTTCGACCCCACCTGCTTCTAGCCACATGGGTGGAGTCTGGGAGAGGCAGATTCGGACAATAAAAAATGTTCTGAAATCCATTCTGACCAGTCAGCTTCAAGATTAGCACTTCCATCAGTATTGAGAACATTCATGTATGAAGCTATGGCAATAGTGAACAGTCGACCACTAACTGTAGAGTCTATCAAACGACCCTGTAGGACTGGAGCCGCTGACACCCAACCATATTTGACAATGAAATCAGCAGTGATTTCACCACCACCTGAGAATTCGCTTAAAGAAGATCTCTACCTTCAGAAAAGATTCATTCATTCATTCATTTATTTGTTCATTTCAGGCACAACAAAATACATATGTTGAACATAAAGTGCACAAAACAAAAAAACAAACAAACAAAAATTACCTGAAAAGGAGTGGGACGAAGAAAACTTATTAAATCCCACCCCTATACTCACTCATCAACAAAAACAATAAGCTTCCAGCAGCTACGCCCATCGTTGCAAAGCATCATACATATACATACGTACATATATATCTACACACACATGGACATATATGTACATACATACACGCACACACTTTTTTTTTTTTTTGGAATATATACCAGCAATGGTAAGACAAAAGACATTACAGAGCACACTAACACCATCATTGTGTATACTGTGACCAGACCAACTGTTTGTAGAGGAATTTAAATCTATGAATATTTTTGCATTGTTTCAGTTGTAAACTCAGACTGTTCCAGATTTTCACACCACATACAGACACACAAAAACCTTTTACGGGTTGTTCGAATTCTGGGTAATTTGAATTTTCCGTAGCCTCTCACATTATAACCTCTTTCTCGAATTTCAAATATAGTTTGTAAATTTGCAGGTAGAAGTTTATTAAAAGCTTTGTATAAGATTATGGTTGTATTGTAATTAACCAGATCCTGGAATTTAAGTAACTTTGCCTGAAGAAAGAGTTTGTGAGTATGATCTAGATAAGATGGAAACGTGTACAGTATTTGGCGAATGTATTTTGGACTAGGTGGAGAAAGGAATATCTGTTAAACCTGCAACAGAGAAGCAAATGGAATAAAACCAGAAGAAATGCAAAAATAAATGACATTGTGTTATTACAAGAAGACTGTCTTCCAAGAAATCAATGGAAACTCGCCAAAGTCGTGGAAGCCACTCCAGGAGCTGACGGCAGAGTCAGAAAGGTTAAGCTTCTCATCGGTGACTCTACTAGAGACAATAAGGGGAAGCACACAACTAAGACGATTTTAGAGAGACCCATACATAAGACTGTACTTTTACTTGAAGTAAAGACTAAACATAATGTTTATTGGTTAACCTTCGCTAAGTTCATTGTTGGGTCAAATTCCTTTAGGATCACACATGCTGTTGCGATAGTGTGATGGTGGGAGTGTAACAGTTGGTGAAATGTTAGTATTTGACCACTAGGCGGAGCTCTTGTAATGATAATGTAAATTAACGCATTTTATTTTGTATGTTTTATTTTTGTGTTGAGCATGTTAACATTTTCCTATTTGCGTACCGGATTGGTGTAAAGTTAATTTGATACATGGAAAATAACCGGTTAATTTTGTAAGTATAAGGTAAGGGCAGAGGTCACTTCCTGTTTTGAGTAGTAAGGTCAGAGAAGCTGCTTATGGTGACGGTCTAGCCGTGTGAATGTTAAAGAAGAAATAAGTCCTAAGTTCCAATACACGGTTTGTCTACTTGCAGGCCAAAGTGGTATGTTTGTTTATATTTTGTGAATTTTATACTGCAATATGTTTTAATGCTGAAATATAATTTTCTTGTACATTTGTATTCACCAGTTCTACGGTGTACCTGTGTACGTTAAAGAAGCACAGTAAACATCAGTGAAGAAGAACTCTCGTGTCTCTCGTGTATGTGTACAAGCCGGCATACTTACAGTTAAAAGTCTGTTTAACATCCAGACATTTGCTTTCTCACATATCGCACAGCAGGCACGTGCAGAGGGGGGAGCGGAAGGGGCTTGAGCACCCGCCTCTTTCCTGATGGGTGCCCAAAGTGCCCTTTTGTTGAGGCAATTTTTTTTTTTTAATTTTAAATTTTTTTTTAAATGTGTGTGTGCGTGCAGAGTCCTGTCTGTGCCCCTCAACAATAATATTTAACTATTAATCACAGTTTTGCTAAATAAAAGGATCTGGCTTGCATCAGTCACATGATCACTATTAAACAATGATCGCCTTTGACGGCAGAACGCGCTGGTTACGAGCCGGGAACGAGCTCACAAAGAGCGCGCGCATTTTTAGCGGTCCGGACGGAGCTGTAGGAGAAACACAAATTACGTCAGACACACAGACTGACGCGACAAAACCAGTAAGTAGCTGTACAGCGTACACTGTAGTCTACAGCACACAGGAGTATTAGCTTATCACGTACACTTTGGTAAGCTGTCTTGTGGCAACTGACGGACTGAAACAAATGAGCGTGCTGTGTGTGTAACAGCGCGACAAACATTACCTGTCCTTTTATTAACTGCACAAGTAGTGCTGGTCATAGCTGCTGGCTCACTGGTTAAGGCCGTCATGGGTCTGTAGCTCTGTCCACCGTTTTAGGGAACATATTTAGTTTTAAAGTAAGTTACAGGGCTTTTCCTGCCTTTCTGGGGGATTATATTTCACTTAAAACGATCTAATATGCATGTCCACATAATTATGGATGATTATAATTATAATATTTAAAAAACACGCTGTATTTTAAAGAACATACATTAAGAAACAGATTATAGTAGATTTATATTTTAAAATGCTGATTTTACAGCAGCAAAATTATTGTATCTCTACAGTTTAAAATGTAATAAGCTTTCTGCCTGCACAGAGTGGATAGTGAAACAAATGGAATCATCATAAATACATTATTTCATATTTATTACTTTTTTCCCCTCATTGATTTATTATTGTAGCTCTAGTAATAAATAATAATGGAAGGATTCTGGATCAGCACCATGATGGAAACTTGTGCCCACAGTATATACAGTATTCTGAAGAAGGTCTAAAATGTCCCTGTGTGTGCCTGCATGTGTGTGTTTTATGTATATGGATTTTTTTAAAATTATTACTCATAATATAACATTGTCCAGACATGGCTGGTAAGGACATGAGGAGGAAACAGTAGGAGCTGTGTGAGGATACTAAAGGCAGTGGATCCCTCAGCAGCTGGATTACAAAGAGCACAGGTAACATTAACACATGTACCAGTTGTTGGAGACGTATTCCAGTATAAAAATAATAATAAGCACAACTGAAATGTTTTGCTTCTATAACATTTTTCTGTCATCATTTTATTATAGATTAAGTGCAGGAGTTGTTAACTGTGGATAATTAAATAATAGTTTATTGCAATAGCAAGTTGTGCCTTGTTCTCAGATGGACAGCAAGGGGAGAGTGATATGTGAAATGAGGGGATGGAAAGAAGAAGAGAAGCAGTGTGATTCACAGGCAGAGCCTTGTTTATTTCTCACAGTTTTTTGTTGCTTTGTGGTTCCAAGCGCATTTTGTTATGTTCTTTGCATTTTGTTATTATTATTACATTATTACATTATTACATTATTATTACATTACATTACATATTATTATTATTACAATTTCTTTAGCAAAGTCGAGACCAACATAAAGAAAAAAGTCATTAAAACCATTTGTTTCATGTCACTGATCATTGTGTTTTTTATTTGAAAGTTATTTGGATATTCAAATCCTTTAGTTCCTTTGTTTACAATATTATTTAGTACTGTCAATGTTTTTCATTTTGTTTTTATTTTCATCTAAAGGTTTACTGTAGTAATTTCTTTTGCTGCTTCTCATAATTATTATCACTTTGTTCTTATACTTCTTATAAATTTGTTCAGCTTCTGTTGTTCTTGTCTTTAAAGATTTCTTATGCAGGAAATTATTTTTCTTACATGAGTTCAGTATCCACTTTGTTAGCCATGTTTTTTGAGTTTTGAGTTTTCTTTATTCACCAGGGTTTATTATAAAGACTCAATATTATAGATATATTTTTATATGCCACGTCAACACCTTGAACATAGATGTTACTGTAGTCTTGACTGTTGAGTTCTTCCTTAAGGCGGCCAATTGCTTAATCCTAAGTTATAAAATTTACACAATTCTCATTTCATTAACTTCCTGCTCCTCTCCACCTCTTCTCCCTTTAATGTCTCTTTCTTCCTGCAAGTCTTTACATTCCCTCAATATTTAGACATATTAAAACAGTGTCTACTGCAAAGCACTGTTTAAATGTCTTTACAGTTTAGTCGAAGATCAAAATAAAAATAAATGAATCTCTCACATGTGTGTGTGTCCTCCATCGCTGTGGTTGTTTCTAAGTTGCTGTGTGGATGTTAAACTTTTGCAAGATCCTGCTCTCAATAGACTTTAGGTTTTGTTTCAAAATCCTTGTTGTAACACACAGATAACTTATCTCTTAAATAATCAAACAATAATAATAATCAATAATCAATCAGTGAGTTTGTGTGTTTCAAAGATGGAGGCCACGCTGCTCTCAGAGGACTGTGTGTGGTTGTGGTAAACGTGTGAGCTGCTGCTGCTTCTTCCTCACATGTTTGACATGTTTCATATTTCCAGCTGATGCTGATCACACTAACTTTAACATCACAGACCATCCTTTGGTTCTTCTTCTGTTCTTCTTAAACTTCCTGTGTGGTGCCTTTCAAATTAAAAGCCCTCCCTGACTGTAAAGACTGGACTGTGCTGCAGCTGGTGGAAACAGTGTGTAGGTGTGTTGTGTTTGATGGAGGACTGAAGTGTGTGTCCAGCTGAGCTCTCTGTGTGCTCATATATACAGATGCTGATAAACACATGTTTGTATTTGGACCCTGTTACTGATCAGGACCTGCTGTGTGTTTCCTGTCCACAGGTCTACAAAGAGTCGCACTTCCTGCTGTGGTTCAGATGTTCAGCGTGTTGCTTTGTTTCTCACATGTTGGCTCCACGGTCTCTGCTGCTGTGGGCTGATGTCATGCAGCAATACAGCTGCTGAACATCTGGCCTTGTTTTGCTCCATCAGCAGATATTTGACTTTTAGATCACATGATATTTGCATGCAACCTTCAAACACGTGTGGAGAATTCATTATTTCTTTGAGAGATTTTTTAGTAAATAACAGAAAAAGTAAGAGAAAAGCAAAACTTTAATTCTATAAAAGAGTAAAAATTCCACACACATGTAACTCACCACTGTGTGAACATCACAGGGGAGAAATCGTTTCTCTGAGTCAGAGATGAGTGTCAGTAACACAAAAGTCAAACTCAGTGTCATGCAGTGACTTTTACACAACCAGATCAGATGAACCAACTCACACTAAAACATGCATTTTGCTGCACTCTTTACACTTATTTCTTTTCTTTCTGCTCTTTTATATATTTTGTAAAACCACAAAAAATATTTTATATCAGCAGCAATTTTTCTCAAACTGCTGCATCACAGCTTTCATGCTCTGACCTGCATGTGAAATGAGATAAAAGCTCTTTATTAGTAACTTTTACAACTTCTGGCAGGTTAATGTCTGAACTTTGGAGTGAAACACACCCTTAGTTACAAGAAATAACCCCACTGTCTGTAACAAAGTGAATCCACCTTAACACCACCTGTGTGTGTGTGACTGCATTACACTCCCACTGCTGGGAACCTGAACAAGAACCAGAACAAAGTCTAAAATAGAAGCTGACAAACAGCTGCACCACCGAGTGACACTTTATTTTATAAACTTCACAACAGGTTTCATGTTGTGACCTGTGGAGGTGAAAAGACCAAAACCTGTTTTACAGTTTTTGAGCTACAGGCAGGATTGAAACACACATTAGTTAAAAGTGAAACAGCAACATTTGTCTCCTCCCCTCACGTCACTCAAATGTGACAAACCAGGAAACAGGAAGTTCTTCGTCCTCAGTAAAGAGAGACGCACAGACGATCAGACTGAGTTCAGACCAAACTAGCAGCTTCCTCTGAGTGAGTCCAGCTACAGGAGAGAAAAGTGGAAAACTCCAACACTGCTGCTTCAACCTGCTGACGCTCCACACACTGAATGTGAGTTTGAGCAAAAACACGACTCAAAGAAAGTTTCAGTGAAGATAGTAGAGGAGGGAGGGGAGCCAGGACTGACTGTACTTCCTGTCTGCTGTTTTCAGCTTCACTCACAGACTCAATGGCTTCCAGATCAGAGGAGGATCTCTGCTGTCCGGTCTGTAAGGAGGTCTTCAGAGATCCTGTTATTCTGTCATGTAGCCACAGCTTCTGTAAAGACTGTCTCAAGACATGGTGGAGAGAGAGACCAACACACGAGTGTCCAGTTTGTAAGAGAAGATCTTCAAAGGAGAATCCAACTGTGAACCTGGCATTAAAGAACCTGTGTGAGTCGTTCTTACAAGAGAGATATCAGAGAGTTTCAGAGGCTCTCTGCAGTCTGCACTCTGAGAAACTCAAACTCTTCTGTCTGGACCATCAGCAGCCAGTGTGTCACATCTGCTGTGCCTCAGAAAAACACACCAATCACAGATTCAGACCCATCGATGAAGCTGCACAACAACACAAGAAGGTACTTCAGGAAACTCTGGAGCCCTTAAAGAAGAAGTTAAAGGTTTGTGAAGAAGTTCAAGTGAAGTTTGATCAAACAGCAGAACACATTAAGGTCCAGGCCCGACACACAGAGAGGCAGATTAAGGAGCAGTTTAAGAAGCTTCACCAGTTTCTAGCAGAGGAAGAGGAGGCCAGGCTGGCTGCACTGAGGGAGGAAGAGGAGCAGAAGAGTGGGATGATGAAGGAGAAGATGGAGGCTCTGAGCAGAGAGATAGCAGCTCTTTCAGACACAGTCAGAGCCACAGAGGAGGAGCTGAGAGCTGAAGACGTCTCATTCCTGCACAACTACAAGGCTGCAGTGGAAAGAGTCCAGCGCTGCCCCCTGCTGGATGATCCACAGCTGCCCTCAGGAGCTCTGATAGACCAGGCCAAACACCTGGGCAACCTGACCTTCAACATCTGGAACAACATGAAGGACATGGTCTCCTACACTCCTCTCATTCTGGACCCAAACACTGCTCCTCCAGAACTCATCCTGTCTGAAGATCTGACCAGTGTGAGATATGGAGGAGAGAGGCAGCAGCTTCCTGATAATCCAGAGAGGTTTGATATTTACAGAGCTGTCCTGGGCTCTGAGGGCTTTAACTCAGGGACTCACAGCTGGGATGTTGATGTTGGAGACAGTACATTGTGGGTGCTGGGTGTGTTAGCAGAGTCTGGGCAGAGGAAGGGAAACATACTGTCTGAAATATGGAGAATAGGGTTGTTTGATAATAAATACTACAAACTCACACAATCACCTCCTCACACTCCTCTCTCAGTAGAGAAGAAGCCCCAGAGGATCAGAGTGAATCTGGACTGGAACAGAGGAAAGCTGTCGTTCTCTGATCCTGATACTAACACACACATACACACCTTCACACACACTTTCACTCACAGGATGTTTCCATACATTCGCACTAATGATAAAGCGAAGGTGTTGCCGTTGAAGGTGTCAGTGTCAGTGCAGCAGATGAGTTGAGGATGATGATATTTCTAATGTTGTTTCCTGTCAGTGAATTGAAGCTGTTAAACTGCAGCTGTCCTCCTGCTGCCTCATTGTTCCAAAGCTCTTTGTTTCTCTTTTAGTTCTCACTGTTTCTTTCTGTTTCTGCTGTCCACCTTTTCACATGGAAAATCATTTCACTGTTTCTCACTGAATGACTCCCCAAACTAGATTTGAAATTCTATCAAGTTTCTAATCATTACAAGTGATTCATGTTTCTATTTGATGTGTGTAAATGGAGATGATTTAGTTTGCTGTGATATGGACTGACATGTGTTGAATGGGAGGAGCAGTTTGTTGTTGTCTTCTTGTCTGTTTATGACAACAATAAATATATTGTTGAAACAATGATTCATGTTTAACTCCATATATGTTGGAACTATTTGTTCTTATTTTTTATAATTTTTGAAATTAGTTAAAGTTTGTTGTTAGTTTACTTATATTTTGGGATTTATTTACAAGTTTATTTGTTGGTTAATATTTTTGTTTCAATGTTTTGTTTGTTTGATATTACTTTGTTAAATTAGTCAGTAAGAGCTGTAGGGCCATTTTGTTTCTATAAATAAAGAGACTGGTATAGGACCAGCATGCATTGGGGTGGGCCTATGGTTTTTTTTACCAGAGCAGGAGAATCAGCAGGAAGGATCTTGTTATTGCTTGCCAAACTGGATAAATAAACCATAAAAACTCAACTTTCAAGTTTGGACAGTGGACTTCTTTTGCCTGCGTACGAAACATTATCTCAGTGCAGCAGTGGCTTGTGGGATGTTTGGTTTGTCAAAAGTAAAGGAATTGCCACTAAACCATATATGAAATGTTTCTGATATTTGAATTCTGTTTGATTAAAGACTTTCTTCATGACACAAATGAGATTTCAGTGTATTAATAGAACTAAATAAGCTCAGAGTTGAAAGGTTGGAGTATTATGTACGTGCCTCACTGTCAGTATCTTCAGGGGGATTCAAAGGGAAACATCAAACTGCTGTAATGAGATAAACTAGTTGGGCTGAACTAGGGATGGGTATCGAAAACCGGTTCTTGTTGAGAACCGGTTCCCACTGTTTCAATTCCTTGGAATCGTTTGCCATTTTTGCAAACGATTCCCTTATCGATTCCAGTCGCCCCGAATGACGTCACCACGTTGCGGAGCGTCGGAGCGTACCTGGCAGGAAACACGGCGCCTAAGCGGCTCAAACGCTTAAAAGTTTGGTTATACTTTACCAGAACGGATGACAACAGGGCAACTTGCAATACTTGCAAAGTAGACATTTCATTAAGGGAGGAAACACTACGAATATGCAAAAGCATTTGCTCACAAAACACGTGATGAACTTAAATGACTGTCTTTAATTCCGCTCCGGACTCGTGAATCTCAACCCAGCAGCAGCAGCGGTAACGTTTGCACGTCATCTCCCGTTAATGCGGCAGGTAAATAATCAACTAACAGTGCATATTATGTTAGCGCGATCTGCTTTATTACAAAACCTGCCATTGTGCATTTAGGTGAGCGTGATGAGACAGACAGACAGAGTCTGGCTGGCGCTCGCTGGCAGTTGTCGCTGCAGTCTACCGGTAGCGTCTCTTTTCAGGCCCGCATGTCACCGAGCAGTGACTAGTTTGTGGTCAAAACCTTGCAGCCATTTGCCACAGCAGATGGTAAGTGAATGTGTTTAATTGTAGGCAGGGACATTACTGGATATTCTTGTGTAATTGCTACAGAATAATTTATGTTATACTTTGTGTAAAGTAAAGTGTGTAAAGTGTGTAGTGTAGTCCCCGAAGGGAAATTGCTCCTCTGCATTTAACCCATTCACCCAGTGAAGCAGTGGGCAGCCACCAGTGCAGCGCCCAGGGAGCAGTGTGTAGGGACGGTACCTTGCTCAGGGGTACCTCAGGGTAGCCGTTTAGTGGGGTCGAACCCCCGACCTTCCGATCATGGGGCAGACACTCTACCTACTGAGCTATCCCTGCCCTTTGTTATTCCTACAGAAGAATATTTATTTTATTATTTTACATTTACAATTTTCCCCGGGGACCCTGTGACACCCCATTGAAGAGCCGTAGGCTGGATCTCTTAAGATCTCACTGTTGGGTTTATAAGGCCATGTTACTCCTAAATTTCTATCTTGTTGAAAGAGAATATATAAAACAGTTCTAAGCTAATCGACCTTAGTGTTCTCCTTTTTAAAAACAAGAATCGATAAGAGAATCGATAAAGAATCGAATCGTTAAACAGAATCGAAAATGGAATCGGAATCGTTAAAATCTTATCAATACCCATCCCTAGGCTGAACACACTTATCTGTAGTTTGTCTCCATCCAGGATCATCAGAATATAATGAACATGTGTGAAGAGCCTGTGGCGGAGGTGTGATCCTGGGCGCGGCTGCAGGGGAGGAGTGGCGCAGTGAGCTCAACGGGGCGGTGCTGGAGAGAGAACAGCTGATAGCGTTTGGACTGATGACGGTTTTCGTGCCCTTTCTTTAGTGAGACGGGAGAGGAGCGGAGGGGAAGCTGGGAATCAGCTGAGACCGGAGCTGTCAGACTGTGGACCGTCATAACAAACGAAAACTAAAAATAAACGTGGCATCTGGCGACAAAGAACTGTGCGTGTGTGTACGTGTGTGAAGTGCATTTCACAGTGGTGCCGAAACCCTGTCTACGTGGGGATGTCTGACCCACATGCTGCGCTGCCCGCCCAGCCTTTGCAGTTCCTGGCGCAAATGCTGGCGGAGATGGCGAAGATGAGCCAGGACCAGGCGGCGGCCCAGCGCGATCACCTGGCAGAGCTGCAGGAGCAGGCGGACCAGCAGACCCAGGTTCTGGAACGGCTGTGCCGCTGAAGGCCCCCCCCACCGCTGTCAGTGGTGATGCTCCGGATGGGCGACGGGGACGACCCCCAGGTTTTCCTGGAGACTTTTTTGTGCCACGGCAGAGGCCTGCCAGTGGCCGCAGGTGGAGTGGGGAGGCTCAGACGGCGGCCCTGAGTCTGCCGCCGACCTCGAGGAGCAGCTTCCAGGACGTGAGCCAGGCGGTGGTGGACAGGATGGGACTCACCCCTGAGGATCATCGCCGGCAGTTACGGGCCTGTCGGCTGACCGCGGAGGATCGGCCGTTTTCCTGGGTCCGGAAGCTGCACGACGCGGCGGTGCGCTGGCTGCAGCTGGGATCATCGGAGGGAGAGACGCTGCTGGTGGACAATGTGGTGCTGGAGCAGTTCATGGAGGGGCTTCCTGCGGAGACAGCGAGATGGGTCCGGTGCCACCGTCCTGCGAGTCTGGAGGTTGCAGTAACATTGGCGGAGGACCATCTTGCCGCCGGAGCGGGGGAGCCCGGGGGAAGGCGGCCGGAAACCGAGCAGACAAGCCCCAGGCGCTAAGCCCCATTAATCCTTTTGCTTGATTTGTGCCTTCCCAGGGATCAGAAATGAGCAGTGCCGCCCCTGAGCCACGGAGAGCGGCACAGACACCGGGGCAGGAGTGCTGGAAGTGCGGGCAACCGGGACACCTGAGGAGGGACTGTCCTCTGATGGAAGTGGGGCAGGTGTTCCGCGTCGCCAGTGCCCCAGTGACCTCTTCCAGTCCAGGAGGGACGTACAGCATTCCGGTAAGGACTCGAGGGGGGTATACGCCATGCTTTGGTGGACACGGGCTGTATGCAGACCCTCGTGCACCAGAGCTTGGTTCGCCCCGAGGCATTGCTGGAGGCAGATTGGGTGGAGGTGAAGTGTGTTCATGGTGATGTTCACAGGTATCCCATAGTGCCGCTGTTATTAAAGTATAAGGGCAAAACACATAGAGTGTCGCCTGCGGTTAGCCCGCGCCTGTCGCATCCCCTAATTCTGGGCACGAATTGGCCGGGGTTTCATCATCTGTTAGGGCAGTATGCGGGGATGCGATCACGACCTTTAGTAGCGTTTAGTGTCTGCGCGGCGCTCAGCGGTGACGCGGGGTCGTCCGACACTAACTCCGGGGAGGGGGAGACGGCAGGTCCTTCACGGGAGGCCTCGCCGGCTCCAGAAATTTCCCCCACGGGTGATTTCCCACTGGAGCAGTCTCGTGATGACACCCTACGCTCAGCCTTTGACCAGGTGATTGAGATTGATGGTCACGTGGTGCGCCCTGAAGCCGAGCGGACCTACCCGCACTTCATTTTATTAAAAGATCTCATCGGGCCGTTCCACCAGAGTGCACACAGCTACCGCTTTGTATTAGTCCTGGTGGATTATGCAACGCGGTACCCGGAAGCAGTCCCGCTGCGCAACATCTCTGCAAAGAGTGTGGCGCAGAGTGTGGTTTCAGGTCATCTCCTGAGTCGGAATCCCGAAAGAGATACTGACTGACCAGGGCACTTCGTTCATGTCTTGCACACTGCGGGAACTGTACGAATTATTGGGCATTAAATCCATTCGGACCAGCGTCTACCACCCTCAGACGGACGGGCTGGTGGAGCGGCTGAATAAGACTTTAAAGTCCATGATTCATAAGTTCATTACTGAGGATGAACGCAATTGGGATCGCTGGCTAGACCCTCTGTTATTTGCAGTGCAGGAGGTGCCCCAGGCCTCCACGGGATTTTCTCCCTTTGAACTGCTGTTCGGCAGGAAGCCGCGTGGGGTGCTCGACCTCATTAAAGAAAGCTGGGAGGAAGGTCCAAGCCCCGCCAAGAATGAGATTCAGTACGTGTTGGACCTGAGAGCGAAACTCCACACTTTGGGGAGGTTGTCACAGGAGAATTTGCTCCAGGCTCAGCAGCGTCAGCAACGCCTGTATGACAGAGGGGCTAAACTCAGGCAATTTTCACCGGGAGACAAAGTGCTTGTATTACTTACTTCTTCCAGGTCAAAGTTGCTCGCCAAGTGGCAAGGACCCTTTGTGGTCACATGGCGAGTTGGGGACGTTGACTATGAGGTCACTCGGTCGGACAGGGGAGGGGCCACGCAGATTTATCACCTCAATCTCCTTAAAGCGTGGAGAGAGGCTGAAACCGCTTCTCTGGTAAGCCTGGTTAAGGAGAGAGATGAGTTGGGGCCGGAGGTACCAAATTCCATCATCCCTCCCTTGTGATGACCACCTCACACAGGCCCAGAGAGCGGACGTTGTCGCGTTACAACAGCGTTTTGCGGATGTGTTGTCCCCCTGCCCGGCCAAACATCTCTCATTGAGCACCATTTTGAAACGCAGCCTGGCGTGACGGTGCGTTCACGACCCTACAGGCTTCCTGAGCATAAACGGCAAATTGTTCAGAGGGAATTGGCTGAAATGCTGAAAATGGGAGTGATAGCACCTGGTGTAGCCCCATCGTTCTTGTGGTGAAGAAGGATGGGTCTATATGGTTCTGTGTCAACTATCGCAAGGTGAATGAGGTGTCACGCTTTGATGCTTATCCCATGCCCCGGGTCGACGAGCTCCTGGATCGGTTGGGCACGGCCCGTTTTTTCACGACACTGGATTTAACCAAGGGCTACTGGCAGATTCCCTTGTTTGCCGAGTCCAAGGAGAAAACGGCCTTCTCCACTCCGTACGGTTTGTACCAATTCGTTACGCTTCCGTTCGGCTTGTTCGGAGCCCTTGCCACCTTTCAGCGCCTCATGGACCGGGTGCTGCGTCCACACACTACATATGCTGCCGCCTACCTGGATGACGTGATCATCCACAGCGACACCTGAGCGGAGCATGTGCAGCGGGTGGCCGCGGTCGTGGAGTCCCTCAGGAGGGCGGGGCACACGAAGAAGTGTGCGGTTGGACGGAGGGAGGTACAGTATCTCCCAGGGGGTACCACTTGGGAGCGGGCAGGTGCGCCCACAGGTGGAGAAGACGGCGGCGATCGCATCCTGCCCGCGCCCCAAGACTAAAAAGGAGGTGAGACGGTTTCTGGGGCTGGCAGGTTACTACCGTCGTTTCGTGCCGGGGTTTGCGCAGCTGACCAGCCCCTTGACCGATCTCACCCGAAAGGGTGCTCCAGATCTGGTTCAGTGGACGGGGCCGTGCCAGGCGGCGTTTGTGCAGGTGAAAAAATCTCTTTGTGGAGAGCCGCTGCTTCACACTCCTAACTTTCCCTCCCTTTTGTTCTGCAGACTGACACCTCAAACAGAGGGTTGGGGGCCGTTTTGTCCCAGCAGGTAAGGGGGGCCGACCGTCCCATACTTTACATCAGCCGGAAGCTGACGGAGCGTGAAAGCCGGTACAGCACCGTGGAGAAGGAGTGCTTGGCTATCCGGTGGGCGGTCGACTCCCTTCATTATTACCTCCTGGGGCACTCATTCACCCTCTGCTCGGACCATGCCCCGCTGCAGTGGCTCCACCGCATGAAGGATGCCAAAACCCGGGTCACCCAGTTTACAGCCCTTTAGATTCAAGGTGGTCCATAGGCCAGGGGCGCAGATGGCTGTGGCCGATTTCTTCTCTCGCTCGTGGGGGGGGGGGGAGTAGGTTCGACCGGAGATGTCAGACTGTGGACCGTCATAACAAACGAAAACTGAAAATAAACGTGGCATCTGGCGACAAAGAACTGTGCGTGTGTGTACGTTCGTGAAGTGCATTTTACAGAGCCAAAAAATGCTGCTCCCCTCTCAGCATGATGAGCTCCAGCCTTTGTTAACAGGAAAACAGGAAACATGAGACAACTTTCAGAGACCGTAACCAACTGTGGCCACAAGATGGCAGCAGCTGATCTGAGATCCTTTATTGGACAGAACGACTCTGCTCTGTGACGTCATCAGAGAGACAGTCTTCACTTTGATAGATCTGAAGTCATGTCTGCACTGCGATGATGAAAGCTGATAAACACATTGTTATTGATCCATGAAATCACCTCTGTCCTCTCAAGTATAGCTGTTTACAGAGCTAAAGAAGTCCTTCATCATCAAAACAGACCAACGTATTTTCTGTATTAAGTGACGTCATCCTCACTCTAACCTCTTACATACATTCTGTTCAGTTTTCCTGCTGTAAGAAATAAACTGTGTGGAAATATAAACGCAGGGAAACATCCATTAATCACAGGTGAGCCGTTTGTTTCTGACTCACATTAAATGAGGCTTCAGGTGTAAATACCTCAGAAGTGTTTCTGAGTTCAGTAGAACCAGACCCAGTCAACCATCATGGCATCCACAGCACTGCACAATGCAACAGAAAGGCCTTCATCATCTGCTGAAGCACCTCTGAACCACGACGCTCTCCCTGCATCTAAAAGCTGTTAGTCAGGATGAGATGCTGCTGTGATCGCTCACAATTTACATGTAAGATCTTTGTAAATATTGTCTTTGTTTCTGAAGGAAACACCTTTAGTCTGTTTGTATTTGGAGTGCAGATCTGGGCGTCCATCACTTTAACCTGCACACGTTTAGTTATTGAGTGTAGTTGATGTTTGGCAGCATTTTATAAGTGACAGTTCATGAACGGTGCAGGAACAGAGGACGCCTGACCATCCTACCTGTGTCAGTAAGAAAACTTTCATCACAACTTCACAACTTAACACAACTGAAACCTAAATTCTGTGTTGCATAGTTTACTAACAGGCTACGTCCACACGTACCTGGGTATTTTCGAAAACGCAGATTTTTATATGCGTTTGCACCTTTCATCCACACGTAAACGGCGTTTTCGGTCACTGAAAACGATTTTTAAAAAGCCTGCCAGGGTGAATATTTTCGCAAACTCCGTTTTTGCATTTACGTGTGGACAAGAAAAACTGAGAAAACGCAGCGTCAAAGATGTGCGCCTCTTTTGACGTCACACTGTGCGCCACGTTTTGTTTCGGTGAAATGAATTTCTACAATACTGTTACTGTTAATTGTACTCTCTACAGTGTTTAAATGCTTACATATACACACACAGTTACTGTCCCTCCACACATACGACTCGGTTCTGCTTCTATGCCCCATCTTTGTTTACTATTTCCCACCGAGGCTTCTAGACTTCTGATTGGCCAACATTTCTACACGGTTAGGAATATATCGGCACCTGTTGCTTTGGCATGTTCCTAGCAGCGTTTTCCTTCATTTCTGCGTTTACGTGTGGACGGGATTATTTTTTAAAACAAAAACGGAAAATCTCAGTTTTCAAAAATACCCGTGTACGTGTGGACGTAGCCACAGTGTGTGCTAACACTGAAGTTAGCAGTTTGTTTCCTAAGAGCTGCTGGGACAAACCACAGTGTCCGGCTGCAGAGTTTTAGTTAAGGTGGTTCTAATATGTGACCTGTTGAATTATTTACAGGGATTTATTTTTCATTTAAAGCATCATTTGTGAAGTTTTTATGAAGTTTAGTCCTTTTATGTTCTTTGTGTAACATTTTTCTTTTCTTCTCTTGTGTTTTAACTCTTCAGGTTTCCTGTAACAGAGATGTAAACCACCGTTTTCTGATGGTGCTGCACTGTGACATAAACACTGCCAGGCCACTTTATTAGGTACACCTTCCTAACTGCAGGTTATAACCCCTGCTGGAAACATCCCCACAGATTTTGATCCTTATTGACATGACAGCACCACACAGCTGCTCCAGATGCTGCAGGATGCTGGTCAGGGCTGTAAAAGTCAAACTTTACTGAAAGTAAGAAACCTGAGAGGAAATAAACTTTGGACTTTAGTAAGCTGATCTCTGAAGCTGTGATGGAGCTCAGTCGATGTGAAGGCGGCTGCTGTGTAACAAATGTTTGTCTGAGGTGCTGCGACTGATCCTGGTCATGTTTATTTAAAGAAGTCTGTGATGAAGCAGGCTGTGCAGTCCGAGCTCTTCATCAGTTAACAGTCCTCCAGAGCTGCTGCAGGGAGCTGACTGTCCTCCAGGTGGCACTAAGTGAAAACAGTCCAAAGAAATAAACTTGGACTGTTTTTAAGGCTAAATAAGGTAAATAAACTTTATAGATACATTTAAAACCAGCTACTCTGTGACTCATAGCTGGACTGGCCATCGGGCATACCGGGCATTTGCCCAGTGGGCCGCTCATGATTTTTCATTTTTATGGGCCGATGTTTTGTTGTTTGTTTGTTCGGGGTTTTTTGTAACGTTATAAACAATGAAAGATGGTGTATTGGCTAATTGGTCATGATCGACTCTGGACTGGATAGATTACAGCTGACGAGGTCGAACTTTGAAGTTCTGCATTGAGCTGAAAAGGAATGCAGTTTGTCCCTGACTTCAGCTACAATGAAAAAAACGCAAAGCTGGAGTTATTCTGTCTTTACGCTGCATAGCTGCATCTTCTTCTCGCATCCCCCCCCCCCCCCCACACACACACACCTCTGTCGCTACTTCAATCATGAATCTGATCAATGATCAGCTGATCGACTTTTCTGTCACAAGTCCCGTCTCTCTTGATGGCCCACTTTGGGCCAGAAAGAGGAAACCAGCGGATGTCGCGTTAAACAACAGCAGCATGTTTAAGCTTGATAAGCTTTGTTAGAATGTATTTAATATTAATTTCTAGTATCAGCTGATGTTTGCTGGAGCCACAGCTGTAAAAGCTGCTGGTCATGATGTCGGTTTGGTTATCTGGTGAGAGGGAAACATGCAGATGAAACCAGGAGATGTCCTTACTGAATCATCAGAGCTGAACAGGTGATGGAGAAACAGGTTTACCTTTTAGGTGACATGAATGAGCTGAAGGGAAGTTATGAACTGTTTCTGAGAGACAAATAACACCAGGATCCTTTTCTGTGTAGCTGACAGCTGGTAACTGTGCAGGGGCGGGTCTAGCAAAGTATTGCCAGGGGGCCAGGTAGGGCATTAACAGGGAGAGGGGGACACAAGGAAATACTTTTCTTTATTATTCTCATTTCAAATGTTTAGTTTTTAATAAATAATTATCTGAGTCTTACAACTAAAGTTTTCATCTGATCTAAAATGTATAGAAACCCATCATTGTATGTAGCAAAACATTAAGTGTAATATACACCCTAGTAATTTATAGTACTTTTTTATTTTGGGAAGGTACCATCTTTGCAGTCTGCAATTCTGTTGATGAAAGATGTTGAATCTATTTAATTACTGTTGAAAAATAATTGGTTTCTGTGCATTTGTTTTACACATACATTAAATTAAAGTTGATTATGTCAATTAAGCGTCATGAGGCGGAGGGTGGGGGGTGGTTCCCTATTTTTTAAAATTTATTTCTTTATTTATTTTTGCTACGAGTTGGCAGCCCTATTAGTTAGGTTTTTTAATATTTTTGATAAATACTGTTTAGAATACTACAATAGGGAGGAATAGGATGGCGTAGGTTTAAGTTTTTTCGATTGATACATTAATACCAATGAGATGGTGTACATCACTGTCACAACAGCATTTGTTTTCATTCAAAGGCTTTATGGCTTTTCCTATAATACCTGGTGGGCCAGTCTCTAATCAAAATGCCCGGGATGATTTCTTGTCCCAGTCCAGCCCTGCTGTGACTTTACACACTCACACTGTACACCGACAGAGCTGCCACCTGATTGGAGCAGTACAGAGTTAGTCTTCTTTTCTGGTTGTGGATTGGTTCGTGAGGATTTCCCCCTTTACAGGTTTATACAATACAATATTATTTAGTTCTGTCCGTCAGGTTTATATTGTTGGACTGTCATTAATGCTTAGAAATATATACTCATGTATGCTTAGAGGTATATAATCAATTGTATAATGATAGAGGTCTGATCCTTAGTAGTTTGCAAAGACTCTGTGTGCCTTCCAGAGTGTTCTGGCATCCACACACATCGTAAGGTCATGAGAGAGGTCGAACCTTCTCTTTCTGATTTATGATGTGGTAAACACATCTATGTCTGTGTGAGATGTCATATGTTAGTGAACCTCTGCATATTCATGGGACCACAATAAAGAGCAGCGCCATGGAGGAGCTAACTGAGAGTGACTGTGGTTCGAGCGGGAGGAACAGCGCTCGTGCACGGTTCTCTCCCTCGTGCACGAGATCACACACAGAGTTCTGCCTGGTGCCCAATGCTGTGCTAGCAGCAGTTGAATTGTCTTGGCTGTGCCAGCAACAGGTCTGTGCTAGACAGACCTGTTGCTGTCCACATGTTTTTCATATTGTTTTTATTTTCATCTAAAAGTTTACTGTAGTAATTTCTTTTGCTGCTTCTTATAATTATTTTCAGTTTATTCTTATACTTCTTGTAGGTTTGTTCAGCTTCTATTGTTCTTTCTTTCCTTTAAAAAATCTTAAATATAGATGTTGCAGTGAGCATCTTGGAGAAGCTCACTGTGGTCGTGAGTTGTGTTTGAGCACAAGAATGACAACATCTCTGAGCCTAAGTTATTTATTTGTAAAAAATGTTTGGAATCATGTATGATTTTCGTCCCACTTCTCACGTGTACACCACTTTGTATTGGTCTTTCACGTGGAATTCCAATAAAATTGATTCATGTTTGTGGCTGTAATGTGACAAAATGTGGAAAAGTTCAAGGGGGCCGAATACTGTATGTTTACAAACATTGCCGGTAAAGCCGTGTGTCTTATTTGTGGAGCTAATGTGGCTGCTATTAAGAAATTTAATTTAAGACGGCACTACGAGACAAAACGTCAGGATAAGCTGAAAAACCTAAATACAGAGCGGAAACTACAGAAAGTAGAAGAGCTAAAGAAGAATCTGACATTTCAGCAGACGTTTTTCACCAGAGCAAAATCACAAAGTGAAGCTGTTGTGAAAGCAAGTTTTATTGTAGCAGAGGAGAAAGCCAAATCGGCTTGGCCATTTACCGAGGGAGAGTTTCTGAAAAGCTGCATGATGAAGGTGTGCGACGTCTTGTGTCCAGACAAAACACAGATTTTGGCAAATGTGAGCCTGAAGAGAAACGTATGTCAAAGTGTAACAGACATGAAACTGCACTGGGACAAACTTGTTGGGCTTACAAGAGATCGAGCGTCGGTGTTGTGTGGTGAAAAAAGTGGACTAGTCAGCAGGATGCGAGTACAGATGCAGGAAAAATGTACCGGTGAGTTAACAGCATATCACTGCATCATACACCAGGAAATGCTGTGTGGTAAAGTTCTAAAAATGAAGCATGTGATGATCACCATGACGCAAACCAGTAAAATAAACCAGTAAAATTTACAGGAAAGAGCTGAAATCGTTAAAATCACATTTTTTTAAAAGTATGCAGTCCAGAGTGTTGTTACTAAAACTGTTGTTAATGTGACATCATGTGGAGTGTAAAACATAGTGCAACCTAAAAATATGCAGAAGTAGTTTCTACCTTGTGGAATGATCTGACAGAAGATGACTGTTTAGTTTATTTAGATTGCTCACAGAGCTGCGTTCATGAAAATCCAACATCAGAACATTAGCCTTGTTCTTATCTTGAGGTAACTGAGAGAGCATGAACTCTCCTCCTTGAAGCAAATTGAAGTTTTCAGCAGAAACAAGAAAAACTAAATAGTAGGAATTTAAGTAGGAATACGCTTTCCTCTAAGGTACGAGGACAGGACTTAAAAAGCAATGTCCAAAGAATGTCTTTGAAACACCTTCATCAAGCCTGCAGAACACTTAAAAAAGAAAAACTAGGTCCAAGTCTGGCCCCTCTTATACAAAATATAGAGAAATTAGATAAGCGTTTAAGGAAATCTAAATAATTCAAACATTAAGTTGGAACCCAACAGAAGAAATGAAGGACATGCTCATAAGGCAAAGACCCTAAAAGATGCTGAGAAAATCATCTATAGCAGCCTGCTGGGGGATTCCCATGATGCCTGTTGGAGCATAACTAAGGGAGGATTCAGGGTCAGGAGCAGTTACGTACAGCTACTTTTAATACTACTGATATTTATTTAGTCTCTTTCTCTCTCATTGATCTTTCTGAGTTAACTTCAATAATTATTTCCTCCAAATCATCAACGTGTATTTTAGACCCAAGGCTGCTTAAATAAGCCCTAACATTAAAATAATGATTCAGTTCTGCATATGATGAATCTGTCCCTGTTACTGGGCTACTGTAATGATGCTTTCTCCTTTCAAACATCCATAAACACGTAAAATCTGCACGGATAATAATGGAAACATTAACTCACAGACACACACCTGTTAACAAACCTTTACGCACACATGCATACACACACAGTCACATTCCTACATACACTCACACACACATTTCCATGCATGGACAGAGGCAACATGTGTATTTGGGTTCTGCACACAGAGAAGTGAATTCAGATATGGGAGAACCAGCTTCTATCCCACCAGTAGCTCAGACTTTATCAACTCTCTCCCATAGAGAATCATAACGTGCTGCTTGGAGATATGCCACTTAAACTATTTGTCCATTATCATCTGTTTTAAAAACACACCTACTACTACATTTGTGACTACAGCTGCAGATATAATCCTGCATGTTTCTCTCAGAAGAAGAGACAGTTTCTAGTGTGCACTCTGTCTGCTAACTAGGTGTCCTTGGCATGAGTGGTTTAAAACTGGAAAATGCCCCACATTTGAACCTCACAGCATTTTCATTTGTTCAGAATTACAGATGGTTTGTTAGCGGTTTCTATCCTATCATAATAAAGCTGTGTCTATGAGGCATCTGGATTTCTGCTGTGATGGGGCTGGGATGCTGTGTTGCAAACTGTGCCCCATCACAGCAGCCTCACATTTGACCATCCATACTTCATGTAAAGACATATTTACAGCTAAGAAGACTCTGATGGTGTCAACAATAAGAACATATTGAAATGTAGTTCTCTGATGGAGCGTGTTAGACCTTCTACTTTATTAGTGTGAATGCTTGTAAAAGCATTCACAGTATTGTTCTTCTAATCTTTATTGTTCTGCTTAATCTTTACAGTATTGTTCTTCTAATTTTATTGTGTGAATGCTTGTAAAAGCATTCACAGTATTGTTCTTCTAATCTTTATTATTAGTGTGAATGCTTGTAAAAGCATTCACAGTATTGTTGTTGTAATCTTTATTAGTGTGAATGCTTGTAAAAGCATTCACAGTATTGTTCTTCTAATCTTTATTATTAGTGTGAATGCTTGTAAAAGCATTCACAGTATTGTTCTTCTAATCTTTATTATTAGTGTGAATGCTTGTAAAAGCATTCACAGTATTGTTCTTCTAATCTTTATTATTAGTGTGAATGCTTGTAAAAGCATTCACAGTATTGTTGTTGTAATCTTTATTAGTGTGAATGCTTGTAAAAGCATTCACAGTATTGTTCTTCTAATCTTTATTATTAGTGTGAATGCTTGTAAAAGCATTCACAGTATTGTTCTTCTAATCTTTATTATTATTATTATTTCCTATTCCGTACGTTTTTCGCCGACTATCTCCTTCAAAACCGTTCAACTTAGAAAAACCATTCAAACACCGTTAGATTCCTCTTCTTTTGGAATGGTGTGCTTCTATTTTTCTCATTTTTAACATTTATATTTTTAATTTTACTCAACTTTTTTCAACAAAAATTTCCCATGTATTTCAATGGGGAGACCCTTCAAATTCTCCTTCAACTTACTCATTTTTAAACTGTATCTACTTCAACATACGTTGACATAGAGCCACCATTCAAACTTTAAAAC
>JAQSNX010007293.1:0-18674 GCA_029532605.1 Oreochromis grahami | reverse complement strand
ATTTGGTTGAAATTATGATTTCTGAGATGTTAAGATTTAAAAAATGGTTTGATGTAAATAAATTATCTTTGAATCTGACAAAAACGAAATTCATGATATTTGGCAATCGTGTAAAGGAGGATGAAGTCATTATGTCCATTAATGGAGAATTGATTGAAAGAGTTACTGAATTTTGCTTTTTGGGTGTAATAGTAGATGAAAATTTGACGTGGAAATCACATATTGAGTATATTAGAAAGAAGATGGTTAAAAACATTTATATTTTGGGAAATGTAAGAGATTTATTAGACTACAAAACAATGCGCATTTTATATTTTTCATTGTTTTTCTCATACTTTAGTTACTGTGTGGAAGTTTGGGGGAATACATATGAGAATACTATAAAACCTCTAAACTTATTACAGAAGAAAGTGATACGAATGATTCATAACGTTAAATATAGAGAACATACAAATAAATTATTTATATAATCGAAATTATTAAAATTAGGAGATTTAGTGAAACTACGGACACTATTAATTATGTTTAAGGCTAAAAATAATATTTTGCCTTTTAAGTTACAAAGATTATTTTTAATGTGTTCGGGGGGGAGAAGACAGCAGAAGGAAATTTTATTTTAAGCATCAGCTAGCTAGAACTACACAAAGATTAATGAGTCCAACGGTTAGAGGTATACGACTGTGGAACTCTCATTATAATTTAAAGAATTGTATAAATTTACATTGTTTTAAAAAGTGTTACATGTCTAAAATGATAACTCAATATGAAGAACGTGAACGAAATTGGAGTTAATTGAAAAAGGATCCTTTATTTTTTGCCTCATTTTATTTTATTTACTTATCTTTTCTCCTTGTTACTATGTGTAGTGGTATATTCTGATTGTAAATTTGTTGTTTGGTTTGCGTTAGGACCAGACATAAATGTTAGTTTGTTCCTTGATTTTTGGTTCCCACTTGCAATATAAGTTGGATTGTAGATAGGGGGCAGGGTTTAATAAGAATATTTTCTTCTTCCTGCTCCTTTTCACACATGGTTGCAGTGCTTTACCGATAGAAAGTGTGGTAGGTTTGTCTGAAAGAACTAACTGCGGAAACTGTTGTACCAAGTGTGAAATAAATAAATGAAATCGTAATGGTAAATGGCCTGATTCTTATATAGCGTTTTTCTACTCTCCCGGAGTACTCAAAGCGCTGTATACAACGCTTTCAATTGGAATGCCGCCCAATTTCACTTCTGGATAAAGTTCTCTGACAACAGTCATAGCAGCAATTAACACACACGATGGTGGCAACAAACATAAAAATGGATAAAACTGTACACAAAGTCTTTGTGTAAATGTGCTGCAGATGCATTTTCCAGTGCACTGTACCGCTAGTAATGCATGAATGGATTTTGCCAAGGGAAAAAATGTTTTCTGACTTGCCACTGTAAAAGCAAAAGGACTACTGCAAGCTCTGCAGTCTAACAGCGTACTAACTAGTTCTCCACCTGCTGCACATTCTGGCTGGGATGACCATCCAACTTGCAGATGAGAACGAAAGGAGGACTACCACCTCCACATCCAGTCTGAGATGATTGAGTACATCCACATATGGGATGAGAAACTCACTGGACAAGCAGCTGACTGACAGAAGTGCCATAATAGCAATCGGATTGGTGGGCCAGGGGGCAGAGAGAAAAGGGTTTGGTGGCTGGTTACCAGCAGCTGAACCCTGAAAATAAGAGTGAGTGCACTGTCCACTAGTAAACCGATTGCTCTGTCAGACAGATGTAAAAAAAATAAAGTTTACCTGTGGGAACCCTCTGTTTATAAGTGTGACACAGGCACATAACCAGCTGAGGATTAGCAATTGTTCATAAAAAGCAACTTCCTAATGTCAGACGTGGATGCTAACTAACTTTACAGTGACTCTTTCCAAATGCTGAAAATTGTATAAGGACAGCACGGATCAATTTACTAATAATTCCTGTCTTATGCCTAATGACAAAAAAGAGAGACCAGCCTAGCTAAATGTAAACTGTTTCTACAAATATGTTTATATGTTAAAGGTTCTAATGATGGAACACTGCAGTATCATTAAGTACATCAAAAACATGCAGCTTATCATTGTTTATTGAATCTGATAGTGTGAAAAAAATAGATAAGCGCCCATCAATGCTTTGTATATTTAATGTGTCAGTGTTTCTGTGCACTCAAAGTGCTCCATATAAATGCTGCAGCACTGATCCCAGCCAGCAAAAGTAAAAAGTGTAGGCACAAACAGGAAGACGTCTGCTCACAGTACATCTGAAGCTGTTTGTTGATAAAAATACTATAATGAAGTCCAAAAAGTAGAAATCCAAAGAGTCACAGGAAACACAGGGTGAGAGGAGCGTTATCAGCTCCAGAGCTTAACATGTCCTCAAGGAGAAACTAGGTCCCATGTCACACAGTCATCACAGTGGAGTGATGACAAACATCTTATGTGATGTCCTTCTGTCTCGGTGGCCGGTGAATGTTTCTGACCACACACTTCACCATCCACTCAATGCCTTCGTTCACGCCGTCCCTGTATGGAACAAGCAGATTGTTTCATATTTCTTTTAACATCTAGAGTGTGGAATTATTTAGGACTTAGATTTCATTGAAAGCAATACAGAAACACATGAAATGTTAAAACTGAGGAATTTCCTAATATATGCTCATTTTGAATTTAATACTGCTGTAGCTGCTTCCCGGACAAACAGCAGCTACTTAATGATCTAATAACATGACTGGCTATAAAAAGGTGAGTCTTTGGAAAATGAAGGTGGGCCAGTTCACCACTCTGCAAACGGACAACAGTAAACAACGATGATAAGGAACTGAATTCAAAACGGTGCAAATTATTTCTTTACACAAAGGACAAGGCTGAAAGCAGTTTTACACGGCTGTGATTTTCAGGCTCTCCAGCAACGTTACATTAAAAACAGACATGACAGACAAAGTGGAAATCACTGCATTTGCTGAGAATTACTTGTGAAATCCACTGCATCCACTAATGTGACTTTAAACTCTACAATTAAACTAAAAAAACAAAAACAAATGCTAATGTCTTCTCTGGGGCTCAAGCTCATTTAAGTTGGGTTGAGGAATAGGAGAAGACTGTCCTGTGGGCTGTGCAATAACATTCTGAAGCATCCCTTGTTAAAAAAGGATGACCATCCATCTTACAGTTCAGAAGAATCTGTGATGGTATTGGTTTCTGCTATTGATCGTTGCATGGGGAACTTGCACATCTGTGCAGACCCCATTAATGCTGCTGGAAGTGCAATCCTGTCAACCATTAAAAACTCTGGCACCCTTTGAAAATGAAATGTAAACATTTTGCATTTTAACTTCTTGCATTTTAAGTGAAGGGACGGTAATTAAACATTATGTGAGAAAACGTTCGATGCAATGTTATTATTTGAATTATTTTCATGCAAATTTGCATTCAGTGTAATTGAATCAAATAAAAATACAACAATTACTTTCATAGCTTAGCTTCTGTTGAACACAAGCTACATTACATTATGTGTGAGAGCAAGCTGTTGCAAACAAAGTCATCATTTAAAACTGTTGTAGTCTTACCCTGTGAGAGCAGTGCAAGGCTGGACTAAACAGTCTCTCTTGCCAATCTTTGGAGCACAATCACTGAAGGTTGTTTTAATGTCGGGCACTGACAAACAGTTCTGAGAAAAAGAACATACACAAGACTGAAGGCAGTGACCAAGTTCAAGATTTAAGGTGTTTATTGTCAATAAAACAATACACACAGTATACAGCGTCCCGAAATGCAGTTTCACCCCAAGGCACCCATGGTGCATTTATAAGAATATAAAAAATAAATCTCCAAGAGATATAAAACTAGAAATTACAAATAAATAATAACTCGCTAAATTTGGGTAAAATTAAGAGATAAAAAGGTACTATTACTAACTATATCTATGTACAATACAGAAAGATAGGGCAGATACAATACGAAGTGGATTGTGCAGTAGGTATTGAATACCAGTGCACGTGCACATTAAAGTATGACTGGCTTGGTGTGAATGAAAAGTCCAAGTACCGGTACGTCTTGCTTATTAGCCAGCACGAGGAGCGGAACGCCTTCCAGTGCCTCACTGCTGATCATTTTCTCTGGAAGAGAAGAGAGATCAATCACTGATTCAATAATACAGCGCTCTGAGAAAGTACCTGCACCTTTTCTGATTCCTTCATTTCATCTGATATTTGTCACACATTTCAGATCTTCAAACTGATCGTAACATCAGACATATTGTCCCTGCGTCTGTGTGGCTTCCTCCCACAGTCCAGAGACATTCACTTAGTGGAATTAGGTTAACTGGTGAGTCTATATTGTCCATAGGTGTAAAATCTGCTTACTACTCCACCATTATCTGTTCAAAAGATGACTCAACCAAGATATTGTTTTCACTGTTCAACTCTTCTTTCAGGTCACCAGATTTTTTACCTGCTCACCTTTACTCGTCTTCTTTCTGTGATTCTTTAATGTTATTTTTCATCGAGAAAATTCACAAAATACACCAAGACCTGGTTTCCGATGTTCCATCTAGCTCCTCCTGTGTAATTCCTCTCCCATCACACTGTTTTTCTGCTTTCCAGCTCCCCTCGGTTACTGATATTTCAGATTTCATCTGTAAGTCAAAACCTTCTACTTGTCAACTAGACCCCATTCCTACAGTTTTGGTTAAGGCATGTCCACCTTCTTTGCTTCCCCTCATATCTTCTATCATCTGCTCTTCACTTACCACTGGAACTGTTCCTGCTTCCCTCAAAATTGCTGCCATCACCCCAATATTAAAAAAAACTGGTCTAGATCCCAATAATTTTGAGAATTTTCGGCCTATTTCCAATCTACCATTTCTTTCAAAAATTCGTGAGAAAATAGTTGCCACACAACTCCACTCACATTTAACTAATAATAATCTGTATGAACAGTTCCAGTCTGGTTTTCGCCCCTCCCATAGCACTGAAACAGCACTTATAAAAATAACCAATGATCTTCTTATGGCAGCTGACTCCGGTTTACTTTCCATTCTTATCCTCCTCGATCTGAGCGCTGCCTTCGACACTATTTCTCACTCTATACTTCTCAGTAGGCTAGCCTCCATCGGTCTCTCCCATACTCCACTAGCCTGGTTTAAATCATACCTGTCTGATCGCACTCAGTTCATTCAACTCAAATCCTTTACTTCTCAGCCCTTTCCTCTGACCACTGGCGTGCCCCAGGGATCTGTCCTGGGCCCCCTTCTTTTCATTATCTACCTTCTACCGCTTGGACATATTTTCCATAAATACAATATCCATTTTCACTGTTATGCCGATGACACCCAGCTTTATCTGTCCACTAAACCTGATTCTGCTCTTCCCCCATCCTCCCTCACCCTCTGCTTAGCTGAACTAAATTCATGGTTCTCTTCTAATTTTTTTTAAACTCAATAGTAATAAATCCGAGCTCCTCTTAGTAGGCACTAAATCAACATTATCCAGAACCAACAGTTTCTCTATTACTATCAATAACTCGCCGGTCTCCATTTCTTCCTCTGTGAAAAGTTTGGGTGTCATCCTCGACAGTACTCTATCTTTCAATTCACACATTAATAATGTCACTCGGTCTGCATATTTTCAATTGCGCAACATTAATCGTCTCCGTCCTTTTCTTACCTCACATGCCACTGCCATTCTTGTCCATAGCCTTGTTACTTCCCGGATTGATTATTGTAATTCACTTCTTTTTGGTCTTACTCAAAAATCCATCCACAAGCTTCAACGCATCCAGAATTCTGCTGCCCGTATCATCACCAGGACCCCTTATATCCACCACATCACTCCTGTTTTGCAGCAGCTTCATTGGCTCCCCGGTCAAGTATCGTATCAAGTATCGAGCCGAGTTACGCCGTGTTGCAAGTTTTGTGAGATGCTTTTTTTGATATTTAATGGATCGGATTACATTTTTTATTTTTCGCCGATATCCGATCCAGTAATTTAGGTCAGTATCGGACCGATACCGATACGTAATATCGGATCGGTCCATCTCTAATATATATCTTCACACAGGGACAGGTCAATCTGAATACCTTTTTTACCTTAATGAACAAAACAGCACAAGCGCCAAGGCGCACATGTGTATTTGTGTTTTTGCAGCCGTGCAGCCCGGGTAATGAAGGAAAGGAGTTTGCCGACTAGAGAAAAATCAACCGAGAGCGTGAGCGAAGGTTACCAAAGAAAAAACAGATGGTTCCAATGCCGGAGAGCTTGTCGAACGGAAGGGCCACAGAAGTTCCGTAGTGTGAAGGTATTTCGGCTATTTCAAGTCTGACAAAAAACAGAGTAGCGCGCACTGTAAATTGTGCCGAAAGCAAGTCTGGAAATACAATAAAGCGGTGCATGCGCAGTCTCTGACTGAAAGCGCTAATTCGTCATTCGGCTTTTGTCAGACTAAAGTCACTGTTAAAATTGTTCTCAGTTTATTTGAAACTGAAGTCTCATGTTCCTTAAGTACATCTACCCTGTTGAACTTATGGGAAATAAATATTTTAATTAAAACAAGCTGCTAATTATTTCACATTTTACTTGTGAGCAACATTTAAATCTTACAAATATAGTTATTTGGCTTATATCGTGATATATATCGTTATCGCCTGAAATGAGAAAAACATATCGTGATATGAAAAAATCTTATATCGCCCAGCTCTAGATCTACTGTATCAAAAGCTGCTGTGAGATCCAAAAGCACAAGTAAGACAAACTTCCCAGAGTCAGCAGTTAGTAAGATATCATTAAAAACTCTCAAAAGTGCAGTCTCTGTGCTGTGAAGGGCTTTAAAACCAGATCGAAATACTTCAAACATGTTTTGACTCTTTAAAAACGTCTGCAGCTGTGAGCTCACTACAACATTTTAGAACCAAAAGGGAGCTTTGAAATAGGTCTGAAATTACACAACAAAGAGGCATCCAGGCCAGGGCGTCTCAGCAGAGGCTGGACCACTGCCTGTTTAAAAATTACAGGTACATCGTCTGAAGTCAGGCTGCTGGTTTATAAGCCTTTGAATGTAAGGTCCAATAGTGCCCCAAACTTCTTTGAAAAAGCGAGGGGGAAGGACATCACTGGGAGAGCCAGACTTGCTTTGGGTGACAATTTTACCCACATAAGACAGAGACACAGGTTCAAAATGGCTAAAAACTGTTAAAGGCGTAAATATAACAGAAGGGTCATAAGAAGGGGGTAAAATATGTGCTCTAATAGATAAAATCTTGTCCACAAAGAAATTTACAAATTATTGTCACTTTGACGTTCAGATTAATCTACTGATCTTGAAGGCGAGGTCAGAGATCAATATTTTAAATATTTATGCAGTACTTTCTATATGTTATATTTTCTACTTGTGAGAATCACAGTTTCTATGTTCTAAGGCTTTTTGTCACTTTTTGAACAATAAATCATGAAGTTTACCTTAAAGACATTGGTGCATGTAAGCCAAATTTTTATGGATCGTTAACATGACCCCACAGTTTTTATCAGAATTCATACAAAAGTTTTCGAACTATCTTGAAGTCAGACAGAAGGTCGAAGGTGCGCACAAACACTAGCAAAAACACAACCTCCTTGGTGGAGGGATTATGAAGTGGGCAAGTGCTTTGTCACAGCACTATGAATGTCAGAACACACACAGAGAGAAGAAGGTTACTCACCAAAGGCCTCCTTTGATTCTGACAGACGCTCTTCATCAGTTGAATCTATCACATAGATGACTCCATGGGATTCAGCGTAGTACTAAATACAACCATGAAGAAGAAGAAAACACAACACAACATTCGGGTTGGTGGTTGTATTCCTGAAAGTACTGCTATACTGCGGTTAGTAAAACCCCATTTCAGAAAAGCATTTCACTGCAGTAACTGGCAAGTAATTTAAAGCCCATATTTATTTTACACAACAGGACAAAAACAACATGTCAAATTCTGAAATTAAGAATTTCATCAAAATGTAACAAGTTTGTACACTTCTGACTGTGTTTGGGACCTGTGGAGACTCACTGCTGTACCTTTGAAAGACAAGGATTTTCCCTGCTCAACATTGTGGGCCTTCACATCTGTATATATCCATCCGCATTAATAGGGCCTTCACTGATGTGTAGGTTATCCATCCCATGTTCAAGATGCAACACAATTTACTATGACAACAATGGTCCCCCTCCTATCTAGTCTGCAGATCACAACATCCATGACCAAAACAATTTTCAATTCTGACCATTTCCACTACACCTGAAAGTTTGAAGGTGGAGCTGTCAATTTAGCTGTTGACCGCTATCCCACTGTGTTTAACTGTGGGGATAGCGTTCTGTGGGTTGTATACCTCTACCTTCTTCCTCCAAACATAAGCAGCATCTCTAGGGCCTAAGAGCTCTAGTTTCATCTCATATGACCACAGGTCATGCTTCCAGTATGCATAATGTTTCTGCATGTTATCCTTAGCATACTTCAGTCTGGCTTCAAGGTGTCTCTTCTGCAGAAGTGGACTGTTTCTTGATCTGCAACTTCACACTCTGTTCCTGTGCAGGGTCTCAGTGATTGTCTTCTTTGAGACTACAATTTGTGACTTTGCTGAGTCATTTAGTGTCTTGACAGTTGTTCAAGGGTCCTTTGGCACATCTCTCACTAGTTTTCTTTCCAGAGTCTTTGAAATCCTTTGCTTCCTACTTTTGCAAGGCTTGTTCTGTACTGTTAAGCTCTTTTTGAATTTTTCTGTGATACTTCTCGCTCCAGTTCTTGAAACGTGGAAATGCTATGGTCATTTTGGATATCCATTTCCTGCTTTGTGAGCACAACAACTTTTTTCTCTAGTCTATACTGATTTCTTTTGTTTGTAGCATGACGCTTCCTCAAGTGACAGCTCCAACCCTTGCCTGATATTTTAATACTCTGAGTAAATTAGAAAATAAACCTCCGTTTTAGCTGGATTTTACAAGCTTTGAAGATCATTGGACACTAGTGATTTGTGTTTTGGCTCAATCAAAAAGTCAGATTTTAGGGTGCTAATAATATTGAACCTGGTAATACTTTTACCTGAGCCACCTCCTGAGGTGGCCGTAGCTCAGGAGGTAGAGCAGGTCACCTACTGATTGGAAGGTTGGAGGTTCGATCCCAGGCTCCTCCAGTCTGCATGCCAAGTGTCCTTGGGCAAGATACTAACCCCAAGTTGCTCTCCGATGCATCCATCGGAGTATGAATGTGTGTGAGTGTAGTTAGAAAGCACTCAGTATAGAGGTAGTGCTTGTGAGAATGGGTGTGACTGGGTGAATGTGGCATGTTGTATAGAGCGCTTTGAGTACTCCGGGAGAGTAGAAAAGCGCTATATAAGAATCAGTCCATTTACTTTTCTGAAAATCTGTTATTGTGTGTAAACAGAAAAACAATATGCTTTCGAAAGTATTAGCATGTTTAAAAAGGCTATGCTGAAAATCCCTTGGAGCACTTGGAAAATGTTGACAAAAACTTCTGCCCTCTGCAGGTAGCATTGTTCTCCCAGATGGATTATTTTTTTCAAAACTGGTAAAGTGTTGCCAAATATATCCATGCGGCCTGTCCACGTGCAGTAAATGTATGCTAAACACTGTGTAAAATATTACATCTCCAAAATAGAAATACTATCTATGTTAGTGTACAGGATGTGAAAAATTCCTCTTTTTTAACTCACTTTGTCCCACAGAGACTGGAGCTCCTCCTGACCTCCCAAATCCCAGAACATTAGACGAGCCTTGCCAACATCAATTGTGCCAACTGTAAAGGAAAGTGAGAGAAACGTTATAGATCAGCAGTTCAAATCGAGAACGTTCTGTGAACTAGAAAGAAGGTAGCATTAGAACACGAAAGAATACATAATTGCATTGATTTGTCCTTCAGCTAGACCATACTAAGTTTGTCTGTACCAAAATGGTTAAAATAAGAAATTACAATTAATTCCTGCAGTTACTCATCAAAAAATAACTGATAATCATTTTCCATTGTTATGCAGTAATTACACACTCAAAAAGCAAGCAATTCCTGCTACTTTGACAAGGCAGGGGAGTATTGTGAAGGAGTTCATGCTGATGCAAGCGTAGCACAATTTAATGGAATAAGATGTCCATAACACTGCGACATTCACTTACTGTTCAGGCCAACTGTAGTGGTGATCTTGGATAAAGTCATCCCCTTGTAATTCTTACTAAACTTTGTTTTGGTCTGTTCCAGGAAAGTCTACAGACAGAGAAAATAAGAGCAACAGTTAGACTGGTGAATTACTCAGGTGATGAGCACTGTGTACGTATCTGTGCATGTGTAAGACAAAATTAGCTAAACTTCGGGGCTCAGCGACCCCTTGTGAATAACTGAGTAGCTGAAAGTAGTTTTTTTAGGTTGTTGTTGTCCCCAGCTCGAGACAAAGAGAGTGACAGACCACAAAGCTAACATAAACAAGAGAACATTACACCGCTTTCAGTGCTATGTGCATAACCCAGTTAACCAATTATATAACACAACATCACTTTGATACCGTTTTTCCGGCGTTATCCAGTCCCAGGATCAAAACGCAGTATTCATCCTTCTGAAACATGTACTTATATAATCCAGATAATAAAGTGTACATCTTGAATAAAAAGTAAACATAAACAAAAACGCGTCCGTGTTCACTAGTCTTAATGTTGGCTAGGTAGCTTAGCTTAGCTATGAGGCTAAACAAGCAACACGCGCCACTGTGGCTTCATTATATTCCCACTAAACATGCCTGTGTGCGAATAGCGGTGAACAACATGTATACACACATAAAACAAGTCAGAGAAGCCGTCGTTTAAAAATACATTTCTGCTATGAAAGTCTGAGAACACAATCCCGTAACGTATCCAGGAAGTGCCACTCTATGAATCATGGGAAATGAAGTACATATGGACTCTACGACATTACGTTAGGTGACAGTGTTTTAGATATAAAACTTCATTTCCCATGAGAAAGTTCGAAAGCGTGTTACATCATTTTAAAGAAAAACGAAACAAATATAGAATTAATTGATTTATTCCAGTAACTGTAGAAGTTCAGAACCAGAGCGTTATTAAGTGAGTGCTGACAGTCTTAACAGCTCGAAAATAAAAAGGGAACAGTTTTTTTTAATGACGTCTCATCTCTCAGCCATTCAGAACTGAGAACCTGCAGAGACAGGTGAGCAATATTTGTGTTCTATGGAATTCACAGGCTCTATTACTATGGAGGACCACAAGAGCCACGCGCATCGAAATGAAAATTTCTGTGCTTAAATAATGAATTGTAGAATAAATTCTGCATTTGTAAATTCATTTTTGAATTCCAATTTAATAAACTGCATTTCAAAATCCTTTTTCCATTTGCACTTTAATAAACTGCATTTCAAAATCTGACTGAGTGCCTGTTTACTCAGTCTGACCACCTGTTGAAGGTAGGGGTGGGTTTTTATAATCGATTTATCGATTAAAATCGATTCTGGCTTGGAAAACATAAAATCGATTCATTAAAATCCAGAATCGATTTTTTAATATAAATTTATTTTACCCGAAATGCCAGAATCTCTAGTGAAATCTCACAAAATTTCAACAACCACCAAACAGCTAAGACAGTAAATGAGAGCAGGAACACGGATTCTGCACAAAGATGTAAACACACAGCGCGGATCAGAATCAGTGACATGTCGCCTTTCTCACCCGACGGCACGGACACGGTCGGGCTGAAAGCCGACAGCTTGCTGAGTCTGATCTGTCGGCGGGTCCGCGCTTTTATTCACGCCGTTTTTTGCGCTGATTCTAAAGCTGTTAGTTTGATCTCTGTCCAAACAATATTGACTGAACCAGCAGCAAAAGAAGATCCAAACTACGCTTCACACAAACATCGTCACTCTGACTTTTACTGTTTTGCTTCCACCACGATGCACAGCGCTCTCTCTCGTTCTCTCTCTCTCTCTCTCTCTCTCTGTTTCCCGTCTAAAAATCGTTTTCTGCATTATTCGCTTGCTTGTTACGCACAAGTCTACCGTTGTTTACAGCGCTGTCGGCTGTCGTTTTTTTTTCCCTTTTACATTCTTCCGAAAAAAAACCTCATTTCTGCCGTTCAATACTGAACAAATTTAAACTTTTTAAAATTATGCAAAATGCGAAACGCTCAGCCGTGTCTCTAATAAAACCGCTGTTGATTAATTAGTTTCTTTCGTTTTTGATGTAGCCTACTGCAGAATATTTTTATAAAATCCCAGGCCAGGAAAATCACCTTCATGTTTTTCTGTGTTTTATCTTTAACTACTTTGACACTTTGCTGTGACGCTCACACCTTTCATAAGTCTTGCGTGTGTCAGCTTCCTTTTTATTGATACAACAATATGTAAATGTACTGATCTGAATTATAATATTTCTGACTGTCAAAAGTTCCCAGATTCAAATCGAATTGAATCGAATCGAATCGAATTAAATCGAATCGTGGATCGAATCGATTCAGGACCTTGTGAATCGGAATTGAATCGATTCTAGAAATCAGTGACGATACCCAGCCCTAGTTGAAGGTAATGTGCTAACGTGGCTAACGCTAGCATCACCGCACGTAGCCCCATTATTTTAAGGACATCTTAGCTTATGAAAGTTTTACGTCGCAGCTGTACGAGCTAGCTACGTGTTTTGTAAGCTGCTGTGCTCTTCACAAATAAAGCTGGAAGCAGCTCAGACTGTTAGAACCAGCACTGAGCCCTGTTACATTTATACGGTGTTAGAGCAATGGCTGCAACCTACAGCCTTTAAACTAGAGATTACAATGCTGACAGTAAACTCGTCAGTCCAGATGTTACCACATTACTCTATGGTACTTAGAGTTAAAAACAACTGAGACAGGCTGATTAAAATAACAGCTGTCAGTTCTCTCATTCAGTATATCAAGACTGGAGATCACACTACTGATTTCAGTTCATTTAATATGTGAGTGCACAGATTCATTCTCAACTGGACATAAATGATGATCAAAGGTTGTATATATGATGAAGTCATCAAATCCCAGCCTCTAACACAGTGCGTTGAATCTTAGCTTTGGATGTCTCTAATCAGTGCAATATAAGCATTCACTGAACCTACAGTACCTACACCTGTGTGGCACATGTGTGGTAAAGATACAGATAATGCAATTTAATTTTTAATAAAATATACATCATGAAAAATGAAAGCTGAAATTGATTCAGTTTAGTACTTTTCTCTGTGCAGGGCTCTAGACTAACTTTTTGACATGGGCACACCGGTTCGCGTAACTTTAAAAATTTAGGCGTACCGGCACAAAAGTTAGGCGCACTCAAATTTTTCAACCGCATCGCTTAACACCGCAGTTTTACATGTGCACTTTCTTTGGGGGGGGAAGTCCATACAGACAATATTCATTTCTAAATTATTAGCTAACAAACTTGTGCTTTAAAGTGCTTTGTCAATATTGTAGAAAATGTTAAACTTAATCATCATCTTGGCTCCTCTGACGACCTGTTTGCTGCTGCCTGCTGCTGAAAGGCAGTGGGGAGAGGGGACACTTGGGCAGTGCATTTATTGCAGCATATAATGTGTTTTCTGGATACACTGCTTTTTTTTCAGCATTCAAAGATTGATGGCACCGTGTCAGAGCTGGCTATGAATTTCAGACGGATCAGGCCTTAACTTAACACAAAAGTTATCAATAGTTCTTTTCATCTTTTCTTATTACCCACAGCTACATCCACTTCTGTCAGGCCTAGGCTGCTCACTAGGGCTGGGTATCATCACTGATTTCTATAATCCATTAGATTCTGGTTCTCAAAGTCCTGATTTGATTCAATTTAGCCTCAGACAGTCAGAAATATTATAATTCTGATCATTTATCAGTAATGATACACATGAGACTTCATCAGAATTGTGAACATCACAGCAGATGCCTTTGTCTCAAAGTAACTGAGGATAAAACACAGAAAAACATGAAGGAGATTTTCCTTGTCTGGTGTTTTATAGCAGATAACCTTAAAAATATTCTACAATTTTGCATAATTTTAAGTTTAAATTTCTTCAGTATTGAACAGCAGAAATTAGGCTTTCTTGTCAGAGGTCATTTAAGTGAAAAAAGAAAAAGAAAAGAAAAAGACAGCGGCCGACAGCGCTGTAAACAATGGTAGACTGGTAAGTAATAAGCGACTGAATAATGCAGAAAACAGAGATTTGAGACGGGAAACTGTTCTTGAAGCACAGAGGGAGAGAGAGGGAGAGAGAGAGAGAGAGGGAGGGAGCGAGAGAGAGAGAGCTGTGCATGAAGTGTGAATTTTTTTTTTTTTTTATCGTGGTGGAAGCAAAACAGCAAAAGTCAGAGGGAATTCATGACGACATTGATCAAATGTGAAGCGTAGTTTGCTGCTTCTTTTGCTGCTGGCTCTGCGAATTTTGGTTGTAGAGACAAAACCTGCAGCTCAGAATCAGCACAAAAAAGACGTAAACACAGCGCGGACCCGACGCATCAGAATCGCTGAGCTCCGACAGCGTGTCCGTGTTCGGACCGTGGGGTGAGAAAGCCGAGAAAGACAAAGCTGATTCTGATGCGTCGGGTCCGCTCTGTGTTTACGTCTTTGTGTGGAATCCGTTAATGAATTGATATCGCTTTATTCAAGCTACTCACCTCTCTCTTCCACCTGCACTTTCAACTGGACCACGGCCAATCAGAGAGGTCTTAAACTCCTGAGAAAACAACCTGCTTCAACAATCTTTTTATCTGATTATTGGCAAAATGTTTTCTTCTTTTCTGAAAGAAGAAAACATTTTGGGCTCAATTTCAGCCTCAGGCAAAATTGAGCCCAAAGAAACAACAACAAAGTTTACTTCCTCTGGCTTTTCCATAGAAAACTGTTTTATCACTCATCCAGGTGACTTCTCCAGTGTCATGGATGAGTGATGAATGTATCTCCCACTGGAAACCACTGTGTCCAGTTAAAGTTCAATTCAATTCAATTTTATTTATATAGCGCCAAATCACAACAAAAGTCGCCTCAAGGTGCTGTATATTGTACAGTAGATCGCACAATAATAAATACAGAGAAAAACCCAACAATCATATGACCCCCTATGAGCAAGCACTTTGGCGACAGTGGGAAGGAAAAACTCCCTTTTAACAGGAAGAAACCTCCGGCAGAACCAGGCTCAGGGAGGGGCGGGGCCATCTGCTGCGACCGGTTGGGGTGAGAGAAGGAAGACAGGTTAAAGACATGCTGTGGTTAATAACAGATATGATTCAATGCAGAGAGGTCTATTAACACATAGTGAGTGAGAAAGGTGACTGGAAAGGAAAAACTCAATGCATTATGGGAATCCCCGGCAGCCTACGTCTATTGCAGCATAACTAAGGGAGGATTCAGGGTCACCTGGTCCAGCCCTAACTATATGCTTTAGCGAAAAGGAAAGTTTTAAGCCTAATCTGTCATGCGCCACGGCGCGTATGCACAAAAGGATCCAAATGCAGGCTCAGCGTAACAGAAAAGGCACTTTATTACAATAACGAAAGGCGACCCGGGAAACCTAGAGAGCAAACGAGGAACTGAAATAACCCGGGGAGGAAACGACACGAGTAAGCCGGAATCGGGACCGTGGGAGGCTGCAAGAGAAAGGGGAGAAGGTTACTGGGAAACCGGGAAGCAGGAAAACACATAGAACTTAGCGGGGAGTCGTGGGCTTACGATAGAGCGGGACCGTGGGAGCTCGGGGGAAGTAGAGTGGCAGGCCGTGTGCAGGAAGTCCTGTGGAGCTAGTGGAAGAGCCAGGTGATACACTGAGAGTTCCAGTCGAGCAGGAGGACAGGCAGGTGTCAGACGCTGAACGCCGAATCGAAACCTGGACATAAGTAGGCAGATTAGACACAGTTCCCACCAGATATGTTACGCGCTTTCATGGGAGCCTAGTTACCACTTGTGATGTGATTACGGACTGGCACGGAGCGTCCGTCAGCGCTGGGCAAAGAAGCTTCTCCTGTAATCACAGCGATGGAGAGCAGGTGTGCCAAGAATGGCCTAGCCCGGAGGGTGTGGCTATCCGCACACTCCACAGACACAGGACCACGGCCCGTGACATAATCTTGAAAGTAGAGATAGTGTCTGTCTCCCGAATCCTAACTGGAAGCTGGTTCCACAGAAGAGGGGCCTGAAAACTGAAGGCTCTGCCTCCCATTCTACTTTTAAATACTCTAGGAACAACAAGTAGGCCTGCAGAGCGAGAGCGAAGTGCTCTAATAGGGTGATATGGTACTACAAGGTCATTAAGATAAGATGGGGCCTGATTATTTAAGACCTTGTATGTGAGGAGCAGGATTTTGAATTCAATTCTGGATTTAACAGGAAGCCAATGAAGGGAAGCCAAAACAGGAGAAATATGCTCTCTCTTTCTAGTCCCTGTCAGGACTCTTGCTGCAGCATTTTGGATTAGCTGAAGGCTTTTCAGCGAGTTTTTAGGACATCCTGATAATAATGAATTACAGTAGTCCATCCTGGAAGTAATAAATGCATGAACTAGTTTTTCAGCGTCACTCTGAGACAGGATATTTCTAATTTTAGAGATGTTGCGCAAATGGAAGAAAGCAGTCTTACATGTTTCTTTAATATGTGTGTTGAAGCACATGTCCTGGTCAAAAATGACTCAAAGGTTCCTCACAGCGTTACTGGAGGCCAAGGTAATGCCATCCAGAGTAAGAATCTGCTTAGATACCATATTTCTAAGATTTTCAGGGCCAAGTACAATCTGAATTAAGAAGCAGAAAGTTAGCGGCCATCCAGGTCTTTATGTCTTTAAGACATTCCTGCAGTTTAACTAATTGGTGTGTGTTACCTGGCTTCATGGATAGATAGAGCTGGGTGTCATCTGCATAGCAGTGAAAATTTATGCTATGTCTTCTAATGATGCTGCCTAAGGGAAGCATGTATAATGTAAACAGAATTGGTCCTAGCACTGAACCCTGTGGAACTCCACAATTGACCTTAGTGTGTGAAGAGGACTCTCCATTTACATGCACAAATTGGAGTCTATTAGATAGATATGATACAAACCACTGCAGTGCAGTACCTGTAATACCTACAGCATTTTCTAATTGCTCTAATAGGATATTATGGTCGACAGTATCGAATGCTGCACTGAGGTCTAGCAGGACAAGCACAGAGATGAGTCCACTGTCAGAGGCCATAAGAAGATCATTTGTAACCTTCACTAAAGCTGTTTCTGTGCTGTGATGAGCTCTGAAACCTGACTGAAACTCTTCAAATAAGCCATTCCTCTGCAGATGATCTGTTAGCTTTTTGACAACTACTCTTTCAAGGATTTTTGATATGAAAGGAAGGTTGGAGATTGGCCTATAATTAGCTAAGACAGCTGGGTCTAGAGATGCTTTTTAAGTAAAGGTTTAACTACAGCCACCTTGAAGGCCTGTGGTACATAGCCAATTATTAGAGATAGGTTGATCATATTTAAGATTGAAGCATTAATTAATGGCAGGACTTCTTTGAGCAGTTTAGTAGGAATGGGGTCTAAAAGACACGTTGATGGTTTGGAGGAATTAATTATTGAAGTTAACTCAGAAAGATCAATTGGAGAAAAAGAGTCTAACTTAACATCAATGGTACTAAGAGTAGCTGTAGATAATATTACATCTGTGGGATGATTATTGGTAATTTTTTCTCTAATGATAAGAATTTTATTTGTGAAGAAGTTCATGAAGTCATTACTAGTTAACGTTAAAGGGATGGTTGGCTCAACAGTGCTGACTGTTTGTCAGCCTGGCTACAGTGCTGAAGAGAAACCTGGGGTTGTTCTTATTTTCTTCAATCAGTGACGAATAGTAAGATGTTCTGGCTTTGCGGCGGGCTTTCTTATAAAGTAGCAAACTATTTCTCCAGGCTAAATGATGATCTTCTAAATTTGTGACACGCCATTTCCTCTCCAGCGTACGAGTTATCTGCTTTAGGCTACGTGTTTGAGAATTATACCACGGAGTCAGGTACTTCGGATTTGAGGCTTTAGTTTTCACAGGAGCTACAGTATCCAGAGTCGTACGTAGTGAGGAGGTAAAATTATTAACAAGATAATCGACCTCTGTTGGGGTAGCGTTCAGATAGCTGCTCTGCTCTGTGTTGGTACAGGCCATTGAAGATGATAACAGTGGGTGAATTATATTCTTAAACTTAGTTACAGCGCTGGGCAGCATGGTGGTTAGCACTGTTGCCGCACAGCAAGAAGGTCCTGAGTTCAATTCCACCATCAGGCTGGGGTCTTTCTGTGTGGAGTTTGCATGTTCTCCCCGTGTTTGCATGGGTTCCCTCCGGGTACTCCGGCTTCCTCCCACCGTCCAAAGACATGCAGTTTGAGGAGATAGGTTAATTGGATAATCCAAATTGTCACTAGGTGTGAATGTGAGCGTGAGTGGTTGTCTGTCCCTGTGTGTTGGCCCTGCGACAGACTGGCGACCTGTCCAGGGTGCACCCCGCCTCTCGCCCTATGACAGCTGGGATAGGCTCCAGCGCCCCCCGCGACAAGGATAAGCGGAAGCGAATGGATGGATGGATAGTTTCAGCGCTTTCAGAAAGACATCTACTTTGATAAAGTCTACTCCCCACTGCTGTGTAATCAATTATT
>JAQSNX010007292.1:0-20279 GCA_029532605.1 Oreochromis grahami | reverse complement strand
CCACTGTACTAAGTGTAACTTACTGCCAATATCAAATATACCAGTGTTATTGGCAGGCGGCTAGCATCTGTAACACAGCTCCGCTTAACTGCCTTGAAAAACTATGAAATAGTAGAACAATAAAATAAAATGCAACGAACCCATCTGGGATGATCCTGCAACAGTTAAAACGTCAATTCACCGAGTATACTGTAACATCGTGAAACACGTTCATTCCTATATAACATTATAAGCTAACAAGCATGCTAACAGCTAACCGTAACTGTACCGTAACTGTTTTCCTGTAAAAATAAGAGACACCAAAGTATCTCTCTTTTTTTACTCACCTTCTGCTCTTCCATTAATAAAATAGCATCTTCGGGGACCCCTCGGCCACGCAAAAAATCACTTATATCCACCATGTTTAGTGAATTAGGTCTCCACCTGCACACCTGGACACATCCCTGTCGCTGAAGATGGATGCCTGCAGGTGCCCACCTCAAAATTCTGAGATTAAAGTCAGAATTCTGACTTTAATCTCAGAATTCTGAGAATAAAGTCAGAATTCTGAGATTAAAGTCAGAATTCTGAGATTAAAGTCAGAATTCTGAGAAAAAAGTCAGAATTCTGAGATTAAAGTCAGAATTCTGAGAAAAAAGTCAGAATTCTGAGATTAAAGTCAGAATTCTGAGATTAAAGTCAGAATTCTGACTTTAATCTCAGAATTCTGAGAATAAAGTCAGAATTCTGAGATTAAAGTCAGAATTCTGAGAAAAAAGTCAGAATTCTGAGATTAAAGTCAGAATTCTTTTTTTTTTCTTTCCAGTGGCCCTAATCCTCTTCCGTAGTTTTCAATGAATATTTCAAATCATTATTGATGCTCTGACACATTAATACAACAACAGAATAAAATCATTTTTAATGTTTTGCTCACAGCAGTGAAAATAACATGCAATCAAATGGAGTTCATTATGTTTCATTATGTATTTTTGTGAGTGTGACTGTAAATGCACTGGCACAAAGACTTGAAATAAAAAACAAACTTTAAAGAGAGTTTAACAGTGGAAACAGCAAAAAGAACAAACCATTTGAAAAACACGTAATTAATAATAATCAAGATCTTACCACAGAAGTCTAGAATTTTGTAAAAAAAAAAAAAAAAACATTTTTGACTTTTGTCATAAAACCATATTTAAATAGAATTGTTACTGAATTGTTTCTCATTTAAATGTAACACTCAAACCTGTGGTTTGTCTCTAGTGCGTAAACTTGGCATCACTTTAATGTTCATGATCAGTTTTCCACTTAACAAGTTTTATTTATTGTTACAGCTCTTTATCATCTTTTTCTGAGAACATTTCACAAGAACATACACCCGTGGAATGCACTTCACACACGCGATAGTTGTGCTCACATATGCCAACCTTTTTTTGATGATGCCTGCCTCAAGAAAACTGTGTGGCACATAAAGACTGCCTCTTTATGTGCGTTGTATGTCGGCATTTGTTTTTGTGTTAACTAGAACTGAGGTGATTCTGAGGAACATCACAAGTAGGGCTGGGTATCGTCCCTGATTTCTAGAATCGATTCAATTTAGGGTTGCACGATATTAGGAAAACCTGCGATGTGCGATAACTGTGATCAATATTGCGATAACGATATGACTTGCGATAAAATAAATAGCAAAACAAAAAAACCCGAATATATAATTTCCGTTTTACTGCAACAGTTTTATTTAAAGAAAGCTGCTGTATTAGCAGTGTAACAACAAAGTGCACTTTAACATTGAAACATTGCCCCCATAAAAGTTTTTCTGAGGCTTGAATTCTGAAAGACATCCTTCCCGGTCTCTATAATTAGTTTTAAATAAACATAACTTAAATTATACTGCAAATTATCTCAATGCAGTTGCTCATCATTTTACCACTCACCAAGTAGTTATGATGTAAGTCAAAACTGGAGAGGAAACTTTACTGTAGTGCTTGCGTAGTTTTCAGCTTGGCTCAGTTCAAACATGACGGTCTTGCGGCATGTTTCGTACATTTGCAGAATGGCGACATGGGAAAAGTAGTTTCGTGAGGAGATGCGGTATCTCCGGTCCACTTTATGTATCAGACTGGTGAAGCCCTCTCTGCTAACTGTATTTAAATGGCCTGTATTTGTATAGCGCTATAGTACCTCCAAATAAGCAGGGTACTTTTTTTTTTTTTTTTTTTTTTAGCCACAAGTTCATAGTCAGTAGCGTTCTCGTCCTTCGTCTCGCTCTCAGCCATTACAACTCTGACTCGTTGCTGCAGCGTTGTTCGCTCCCCACCTACGTAGGAGGCGGGCCTCTAATCCATTTGATTGGTTAATGCTGTGAAGGGCTCTATTCGACTGGTCAAATGTGTAAAGGGGTTTCTTTGATTGGTAAATTCTTTAAAGCAGGTGTGTAAACATTTTAAGGTACCCAATTATCGCAGTTTACGCCGTGTTTTGCGATGGGCCCATCGCACAGGCTGATATCGCGATGACAATAAATTTTCGATTTATTGTGCAGGCCTAATTCAATTCCGATTCACAAGGTCCCGAATCAATTCGATCCACGATTCAATTTAATTCCATTGAATCTGGGAAATTTTGACAGTCAGAAATATTATAATTCAGATCAGTACATTTACATATTTTTGTATCTATAAAAAGGAAGCTGACACACACAAGACTTTATCAAAGGTGTGAGCGTCACAGCAGATGCCTTTGTGTCAAAGTAGCTGAAGATAAAACACAGAAAAACATGGGTTTTCCTGGCCTGGATTTTATAAAAATATTCTGCAGTAGATCAAAAACGAAATATAATGAACATATGAACGTTACCTCTGGAGTTACAGCGGTTTTATTAGAGACACGGCTAAGCGTTTTGTATTTTGCATAATTTTAAAAAGTTTAAATTGGTTCAGTATTGAACGGCAGAAATTAGGTTTTCTTTTCGGAAGAATATAAAAGGGGAACAGCGGCCGACAGCGCTGTAAACAACAGTAGACTTGTGCGTAACAAGACGGATGAGACGGTGACAGATCGTTTTTTTCTTTCTATCGGGTTTGTTTTTCTTTACTGGAAGAGATCAAATTATTGGTGGGGACATGTGCCTTCCGTCCATGCCAAATCTACGCTCTTGATCCTAAGACTAAATGAACAAACCAAGCTAAAAGTTTTAATCATCTGGCTTATTTTTCACAAGTTTTACTTAATATTTTTGACACAAATCAGCCACAATCAAAATGAAATAAGTATATAATCACATAAAACCTGTGTTTAACAAAACAAAGACAAATACTTACCACAGCAGAAGAACTGCACTCTGTTCAGTCTTCACGGAAAATAACGTTCTCTTTTGTTGTTTTTTGTTTTGTTTTTCCAGCTACCCAGCCAGTTCTGCATTCATTCGCTACAGAAATTGAGTAGGTGGAGCCATGTTTGTGAGCACTGTTTGGCACCCCGGGCGAACACTCCCTCGTCATAATTCGTCATACAATGAGAACAGGACAAATCAACAATTGACACTGACTAATTAATATTAAAATTTGTAACATAATTTATTGTTTGGAGTTTAGTCTGTTACTGTTGCTATTTTTACCGTTTCTTCTTGGAGCAACTGTAACCCACATAATTTGCTATTATTAATAAAGTATTCTGATTCTGGATTTACACCATTATAAATGAAATGTGCTCTATTTGGAAGCAGCCGCCCCGTCCCCTTTCGACGGGTTGTGTGTGAGACTTTAAATCATCAAACTGTACATTATAAATTTAAAATTGTTATTGATCCCTTTACCCCGAGTCCTAAAGTGTATATTTATTTTCTTACTCTTCTTATATTTATTGTTTGTTTACTTGCACTGCTGTAACTGGAGCCCCGTCATCTCGTCTCTCTATATACTGGACTGTATGTAGCGGAGGTGACAATAAAGTTTACTTTGACTTCAGCAGCGAGCAGGCGTACCGAGGGCTCTCACGCTCAGTTTTCCCGTATAGAAAAACAAATTAAACGTCTGTGTCATAATGCCTGGTGTTTTCGTGTTTGTTGTTTTGTTTTTTATTTGTTTTATTTTGCGAGCCAGCCAGAGAATCCCACACCGCCCCTCTCCTCTCTGTGTCGCAAACGGAGGGCGCCCTTACTCCCAGCAAATGGGCGATAGAAAACCGATCGGTGCCTATGCCATTCCCAATATGCGCTGGCTGATGTCGGGGCAACATGAGTACGAGCAATTATTATTTATTTATTTCATTTGTTTATTTTATTTTATTTTATTTATTTTTTTTTTTTTGCCGTTGCCCGTCATGCTGCCCCCACCACGATGCTCCCCCGAGCAACCGCCCTTGTCAAAAACCGCTACTCTGTGTGACACACTAGGCTACTAGAAATATAAAAACCGTACAGCACATCGTTAACACCTAATATTTTAACAACAAAAGTGTAGATACCCACCTCTAAAATGGTTTTTTCCAGCTTGCCTCTCCCCCACATTTTCTTGGTCTTTCTCTTTTCTAAAACATGTAATTAATATATTTTTATTACTTTTTCTCAAGACATTCAGTCTCTAATTCCTCTGTTTTCATGTTGCAACGTCTCTCACCAGCTTACCGGCTATAATCAGACTTCCTGTTCCAAGCACACACTTTTCTCTCAGACTTCCTCTTTCTCCCACACTCTGCTATGTACCTACGTAGTGTTATTATTACTTATTTATTATTTTGTACAAATCACCCCGAATCATTCAAATCGAGTACTCACAACATTCACACACTTAGAAGCACTCAAAATACTCTTTCGTAGAGTATTTTATCAACCATACTTTTGAGACTCAGAAAGAGGAAGTAGACAACACTCATTAACTATGTCTGTCCTCTTAGAAGAGAAGAGAAATAAACACATATGGAACAATTCTCCCCATCTTAGACAAAATGTGACCTTAAATGTCCTTTTCTACACTGAAAAAAAGATTGACCAGCTCTTGAATTTACGTAAGCATCTTGCGTGTATTTAACACAAGTGCCTCATGCTTTAAAGTTAAGTGTAACTATATAGTGTAGAAACTACATGATATGCAGAGAGGCTAGATTAAATTGTTCATATCATGTTCGAGTGAAGTAAGTCAATAACTTACTGCAATACTGTACGGAATTTCAGTCTCATGTGCTTTGGATCGTGGTTTCAGGAAGGCATCCATCTCAGTCAAGTCAAGCAGCCGCCTTTACTTTTTTTTTTTTTTTTTGGTATACCAAAAAAAGTAAATTGGGTGGTTGTTACATTTAAAAGTTTAACTTGTGATTTGAACACAATAATTTCATGTTTCTATGAACGTAATTAAATCATGAAGGATCTGTACGAAATTCAACAACTTAATTTGTTCTTGTTGAGATGACATGATACAATCTAGTAAGAGTGGTTAGTTGCTGAACTCATGAAATTCACAAGATCCCACGAGATGTCAAACTGCAGGAAAATCGCTGGAGTTTTAAGAGGCAGACACCTACAGACACACCACGTGTATGCTATCATTATTTATTGTGGTTTAACCTGTCAAGGACAAAAACGTACAAAAATTCAGCATCAAGCCTTGAACTCATACACTCAAAAAAGTGAAATTTGGTGGTTATTGCATTTACATGACTCTAACATGTAATTTGAAGACAATGAAGTTATGTTTCTAAGGTGAACGTAATAAAATCATATAAGATCGACATGAAATTTACCAACTTAGCACCTCTTAAATTTATTCTTGTTGATATGACATGATAAAATCTAACAAGAGTGGTTAGCTGCCTTAAAGACTCGCGATATCACAAGATCACGTGAGATTTTAAACAACATGAGGCAGGAAAGCACATGGTTTGCTTCGTGGTCATCTTGGAAAGGTAAGAGTGAATCTGTCTTCATCCATCCAGATGAAAATACTTTTTGCGCAAAGATATCATTAGTTTGTCTATTCTTTTCAGTGATATTTATTCACATTTGTTTTTTGTTTGTTTGTTTTTTAAAAATCTGTCTGTTTATGCCATTTTCGCTAGCTAACACGTTAGTACAACAATATAGCACAATGTCAAGCTAGCACAAGTATAAAAGCCTAATATGAAAGACATAGCTACTTCAAATGTAGATATTGTTTATAACTTAACCTCTGCAAATAAGCTAGTTGGGCTCTACCACAGAAACTGTTGTGATAAATACACATTTTATGTATGGGTTGTTGAAATGTGTAAGTTTGTAAGTTGCAATTGTTGCACAGTAGTTTACTTAACAATTGATGCATGTTTTTAGTACACTGAGGAGGAAAGACCAAACATGAACTGATATTTTTTTCTGTTTTTTAATTTTTTTGAAATAAAATATTTGTCTACTTAAACTTAGAGACTTGCAGTGCCCTCCTGTTAAGATAACACATGTTTAATTGTGAAATGGTATTTTAGGTAAGGTGATCATTTTTAATTTGAAATTTGTGGGACTGATTTATCTAATCTGTTTCAGGACGCAGCTGCCATCCAACCCCATAAGTGACCGTTGACTAAAGGGATCATTGGCCATCATCAAGTTTGTGATTTGAATGTAGTTGGGCTAAAAACATTGAAAGGGTCTTAGTGATTGATTGAGTCCAGGCATTAATTACTTAGGGTTCACTTAAATGAAGATTAGCCTGTTGTTTATTTATTTAACCTTTGAGTGAAGGATGTGGCAGTGTAAGATGTGTAGTGGATCTCTATCTAGTAGATATGAGCTACTAAAACATTTTAGACTTCAGCACCGGCACATGCCACGTTACCCATGCCCACACATAATCTGCCCATGTACTTTTAAGACATTTAATGCTTTGTACATTCATTTAAGTAGAGTCCATGCTCAACAGAACACCCAGAGGTTGCAGCAATTATCAACATACAGTTGTCATTTGTGCACCTGTAGCAATCTTCCAACAGAGAAGTCTTATTTTTTTACACATTGGCACTCATCTGAAAAGTAGTGAAACCGTTACTTGTATGTTTGAAAGTTGTACTTTTCACACAAATATATATGGAACATTTCATTCTCACAAGAACAGGAAACACACCCCACATACATTCAAAGATTTCAAGCCCGGTGTAGTTAAAATCACACAAGTTTCACAAGGATCCTCTTATAATCCTGAGGAAGATGCAGGTAATCAAGTTAACTCTGCAGTTTCAGCAGACAGTGCATGTTCAAGTAGTGATTCAGATGTAACTAAGAACTTGCCTGAAGTAATTGAGAAAAATTTTGCCGCAGTGTTGCTCAAGTTGGAGCATTTTGCACATGTGCCAGGCACAAAAATTGATGAGTTCTTAGAAGAACTGCACTACTTAAGTTCAGCAACACTGCCCCTCTCGACTGAAATTCTAGAAAGGGTGTTTCAGAAACACAGTGTCACAACTGAAAGGTCCATGTTAGAAGAGATAGCCACTGCTATCTGCACATTTAACCCGTTGCTCAAAGCGATCGAGAAGGGGGGACCCCTGAGCTCAACTTACATCCGCAACCAGTATTATAAAGAAAGCTTTAACATTGTAGAACCCATTGAGTACATTCTTGATGCCAAGGAAAAAAGGAGTTTTCAGTATGTGCCTGTACTTAAGTCTTTGCAGCAGCTCTTTGTCAGGAAAGGTGTTGTGGACAGTTTAGTTGAAAATCACAAGGCCCAGAATAGGGGGACTAGTGAACACCATACTTACAACTCTTCTCAGGATGGTTCATACTTCATGCAAAACAGTTTTTTGTCAGGGGGATGAGACGAGAATTTTATTGTGTTTATACATAGATGATTTTGAGATTTGCAATCCTTTGGGTACCTCTCGCAGGAAACATAAGCTTTGTGGCATCTACTGGACTGTGAGTAATTTGCCTATAGGCTCACATTCATCACTATCATCAATTTACTTGGCAGTCTTGTGTAAAACTGATGATGTGAAGAAATATGGTTATTACCGTGTCATGCAACCTCTTCTTCAAGATGTGAAGACTCTGGAGCAAGAGGGAATTTTCATTCCATTACTAGGCAGATGTTTTAAAGGCACAATTCAGGTTGTTGTAGCAGATAATCTGGGGGCTCACAGTATCGCTGGTTTTACTGAGAGCTTTTCTAGTGGGTACATTTGCCGATTTTGCACAGGAACCAGAACAGAAATCCAAACAAAAGAGGTAAAATCAGGTGCATTTACACTCAGGACTAAAGAACTCCATGACTCTCATGTCAAATTAGCTCATGAGACTGGTACGAGCTGTTTTGGAGTGAAAAAGCCTTGTGTTATCAGTGAAACTATTGCCCACTTCAATGTTCACACAGGTTATCCTCCAGATATTATGCATGATCTTTTTGAGGGCATAGTGCCGGTGGAGCTTGCACGCTGTTTGGCATCGCTGATATCCAATAAATATTTTAATCTTGAAACCCTCAACAAATCCATCTTGCATTTTCCTTACAAATGGGCTGACAAGACAAATAGGCCACATGTGATCCCACACACATTTTCAACTAAGGCAACAATAGGTGGGAATGCCCATGAAAACTGGGCTCTGTTAAGACTGCTCCCATTTATAATTGGGCATCTGGTTCCAGAGGGTGAAATGGCATGGCAAATACTGATGGAGTTGAAAGACATTGTCGAGCTTGTGGTTGCTCCAACACACACAGATGAGTCCATTGCTTATCTTGAGGCAAAAATTTCTGAGCACAGACAAAAGCACCAAGAACTCTTCCCTGGTGTGCATCTGCTCCCAAAACATCATTACTTAGAGCACTATCCTCATCTGATAAGGATGTTTGGGCCTCTTGTAGGATTCTGGACAATGCGTTTTGAAGCCAAGCACAGTTATTTTAAGCAGGTTGTGCGCCACACCAATTGCTTTAAAAATGTGCCCCTTTCCCTAGCCACTAAGCATCAGCTCATGATTTCATATCACCTGAGGTCATCTAGTATTGAAAAAACTCCTCTACAGGTCACAAATGTCTCAACAGTTCCTGTTGATGTTTTGAAAGAAGAAATGGCTCAGACCAGGGGTGCCCAATCCCAGTCCTCGGGAGCTACCGTCCTGCAGCTTTTAGATGCATCCTTGTTCCGACACACCTGAATGAAATGAATGGCTTGTTATCAGGTGTTTGCCAAACTTGAATGCATGCTGAAGTGGTAATCGAACCATTTGATTCAGCTGTGTTGGAGGACTGTGTCTCGAGGACTGGGATTGGGCACCCCTGGCTCAGTGTCACAACGGGACTGAACGGACTCACGCGCAGGCTCTGAATTCAAAAGCACAACAGTCTTTATTACAACAACACCGGGTGATCTATTTACAAAGTGAGGGGAAGGACGGGCTCCAGGGGTCCACACACGAATGGGGAAAGACGCTGACAGTCCACACACACTCCGTCCACGCCTCACGCTCCTCTTCACACTCCACAAAAACACGATAGCTGACTCCACACCTCGCACACACGATCGCTCAGGTAACACAGGGGTTGGTCCAGGGAATCTGCTCACAGAGACACAAAGGGATTACTGACGGAAGATCGCTGAGAAACACACGAGAGTAAACTGAGCTGGGGTTACACTGACGAGAGTTGACAACGGTCCAGCGACGAGAAACACAAAGCTGCCATCTTATGAAGGGGCTGGAACACTTGTGATGAGCCACAGGTGTGTCATTGCGACCAGGTGCGTGGGCCAAGGGCGGGAGCCCACAGGTGAGCTCCGCCCAGGCGGAGGGAGGAGGGAAAGGGAGGAAGGGAGAGAGCAGGAGCAAAATGAAAACAAAAACATGTAGCCATACTGAGCCGACCGGGTAGGCACAGGGACCCTGACAGTACCCCCCCCTCAACGGGAGCCTCCCGGCGACCCACCGGGCTTACCAGGGTGCCGGCGATGGAAGTCACGGAGCAAGCGCCGATCCAAAACAGCCGAGCGAGGCACCCAGGAGCGCTCCTCCGGCCCGTAGCCCTCCCAATCGACCAAATACTGGACCCCCCTCCCCCGGTGCCGGGAGTCCATAATGCGGGAGACACCATACGCCGGCAGCCCACCAACGATCCGGGCGGGAGGCGGGGGCCTGGAAGGAGGGCACAGAGGACTGGAGAGCACGGGCTTAATCTGGGAGACATGGAAAACATCGTGGACACGCATGTTCTGTGGAAGTTTCAACTGAACAGACACAGGGTTCACAAGGGCGCTGATTTCGAATGGCCCAATAAAAGCTGGTGTGAGTTTCTTAGACTCAGCCCGGATGGGTACATAGCGTGTGGACAGCCATACCTTTTGTCCGACCGCATACTTAGGAGCTGGTGTTCGATGGCGGTCTGCGAGCTGTTTGTTTCGTTCCTTTGACCGGAGAAGGGCAGCTCGGGTGGCTCTCCACACCCGGCGACATCTGCGCAGGTGGTGTTGGACAGACGGCACTGAGAGGTCACCCTCGACTGCTGGAAAGAGCGGAGGCTGGAATCCTAATGACGCCTCAAAAGGTGAAACTCCAGTGGCTGAGGAAGTCAGGCTATTGTGGGCGTACTCGATCCATGGTAGATGCTCACTCCAGGTCGTTTGATTTGTGGACGCCACACACCGCAGAGCCGCCTCCAGCTCTTGGTTTGCCCGCTCAGCTTGCCCGTTAGTCTGTGGGTGGAAACCAGAGGATAGACTAACCTTTGCACCGAGGGCGGAGCAAAACTCCCTCCAGACCCGTGAAGTGAACTGGGGGCCACGGTCTGACACAATGTCCTCTGGAATTCCATGGAGGCGGAATACATGCGTGGTGAGGAGGCGAGCGGTTTCCAGGGCCGTAGGCAGCTTGGGCAAGGCAACGAAATGGGCAGCTTTAGAAAACCTGTCAACAATGGTTAGAATGACTGTGTTACCTTTTGAAACTGGTAGTCCGGTGACAAAGTCTAAGGCTATGTGGGACCACGGCCGTCCCGGAGTGGGTAGTGGTTGTAGCAATCCAGAGGGGGGCCGGTTAGACAACTTGTTACGGGCGCAGGTCGTGCAGGCGGTCACGTATTCCCGTGCATCCCGAGCCAACGTGGGCCACCAGAAGTAACGCTGGAGGAATTGTATGGTTCGGTGTACCCCTGGGTGACAGGTGAGCCGGGTGGCGTGTGCCCATTGCAGTACCTGAGAACGAACAGAGGAGGGCACAAACAACTGACCTGGGGGCCCGGTCCCGGGATCTGGTTCCGTTTTTTGGGCTTCCTTTATTTGAGATTCGATTTCCCAGGTCACTGTGCCAATGGAGCAGGAGGCTGGGAGGATTGGGCCTGGCTCAGGTTCCACTTCAGAGGGGTCATACAGTCGGGAGAGGGCGTCCGGCTTCACGTTGCGGCTCCCGGGCCTGTAAGTAATTGAAAAGTTGAATCTTGTGAAAAAAAGTGCCCACCTCGCTTGCCGGGATTGAGTCGCTTCGCGGCTCGGAGATACTCCAGGTTTTTGTGGTCCGTCCACACGATGAATGGTTGAGTAGCTCCCTCTAGCCAATGCCTCCATTCCTCCAGTGCTAGTTTGATAGCCAGAAGTTCCCGGTCTCCAATATCATAATTACGCTCTGCCGGGAGAGACGGTGAGAAAAAAGGCGCACGGGGTGGAGCTTACCCTCCTTTCGTTGGGACAACACTGCTCCGACTCCGGAGTCTGATGCATCCACCTCAACGATGAACGGTTGTTCGAGGTCGGGTTGGCAGAGGATAGGCGCTGTAGCGAACCGTTCTTGAGACATACGAAGGCCCCCTGTGCCGATTGGTCCCACTGAAAAGACACTTTTGGAGAAGTTAGTCTGGTTAAAGGCAGAGCGATTTTACTGAAATCTCGGATGAAGCGGCGGTAGAAGTTGGCGAAGCCTAAAAAGCGCTGGAGCTGTCGGCGGTTTGGAGGTTCGGGCCAGTTTAGTACTGTTTGGACTTTTGCTGGGTCGGGTTTTAGGTTTCCCCGCTCTATTATGTAACCGAGAAAGGCCACGGAGTCCACATGAAAGTCGCACTTTTCGCCCTTCACAAACAGTCTGTTTTCTAGCAGACGCTGCAGAATCTGTCTGACGTGTGTCTCGTGCTCAGCTACGGTTTTAGAGAAGATGAGGATGTCATCCAGATAGACAAACGCACACCGATTGATAAAGTCCCGGAGGACGTCGTTTACAAGAGCCTGGAAAACCGCTGGGGCATTAGTCAGCCCAAAGGGCATCACCAGATACTCAAAATGCCCCAGATGGGTGTTAAAGGCGGTTTTCCACTCATCGCCTTCTCTGATCCGAACTAGATGGTAGGCGTTACGGAGGTCTAATTTGCTGAAGATTGTAGCCCCTTGCAGAAGTTCAAAAGCTGAGGAAAGGAGTGGTAGGGGGTATTTGTTTTTAACCGTGATGCTATTAAGGCCGCGATAGTCAATGCAGGGCCGGAGAGACTTGTCCTTCTTTTCTACAAAGAAGAAGCCGGCTGCCACTGGGGAAGAGGACGGCCGGATTATGCCTGCTGCCAGTGAGTCCGTGATGTACTCTTCCATGGCTTTTCTCTCAGGCTGGGAGAGACTGTAAAGGCGACTGGTGGGAAGCGTGGCGCCCGGGAGAAGATCAATGGCGCAGTCATACGGCCGATGAGGGGTAACGATTGTGCGCGATCTTTACGAAACACTTCAGCTAAGTCATGATACACGGGTGGAACAGAAGTGAGATCCGGAGGGTCAGACAGGTTATTTGGAGGAGACGCGGAGGGCGGGGTGGCAGCTCGGAGGCAATTCATGTGACAATCCACTCCCCAGCCCACCACGCGCTCTGATTTCCAGTCGATATGGGGGTTATGCTGTCGCAACCAGGGATGACCTAATACAAGCGGGGTTTGAGGGGCTTTAAACACAAACAGGCTTAGAACCTCGGTGTGGTTGCCGGAGAGCGTGAGTGACACGGGCTCTGAGACATGGGTGATATCGGGCAGCCGCTGTCCAGACAAGGCGGTGACACGTAAACGATGAGGTAGAGGGTCGGAAAAAACTCCTAATTCTTCCGCGAAGGCTGAATCGATAAAGTTTTGTTCCGCACCGGAGTCAATCAACGCCGTCACAGAATGGATCTTGGTGCGAACTGTCAACTTGGCCGGTAACATTAAACGCGGAAGGGAGCTTTCACTAGAAAGGTCGCCCACCAGTACTCCCTTAACTACGGGTGGGCGCCCCCTTTTGGTCGCGAGGGGCAGGTAGCAATGAAGTGGCCCTTACGGCCGCAATACAGGCACTCACCAGACACCATGCGTCGCTGGCGTTCCGCGGGCGTTAGTCGTGAGCGACCCAGCTGCATGGGCTGCTCGCCTTCCTCGCTTAGCTCGCCACCGTGGGCAACGCTGGATTTGGCTCTCCTCTCCCCCGCTGGTGGGTCCATGAGCGCCCGTTGCTCCTGAAAGGCCCGCCCCCGCAGGTCTCTGCGAGCCCGAAGGCGATCATCTAACTTAATGCACAAAGTCATTAGTGAATCGAGAGAGGCAGGCAGGTCATGCATTATTAGTTCGCCTTTCAATTCCTCACAGATGTTATGTAGCAAGGCACTCTTCAGCGCTTCTTGCCCCCACCCCGTTTGCTCAGCCAAAACCCAGAAATCGACAGAATAATCCGACATTCTACGTCTGCCTTGTTTAAGATTTAACAGGCGTTGAGCAGCGGCGGCAGCCTCGGATCCTTTGTCAAAAACGCTTTCAAACTTACACAAAAAATCGGGGTAGGAGATTTCGGGTGAGATCGCAGCACTGCCTGGGCCCACTGTAATGCACGATCACGTAGCAGTTGCACAAAGAATGAGATCTTATCTCCATCACCAGGGTATAAGTGAGATTGCTGGCGAAAAAGAATGTGAGCTGTGTGAGAAATCCTGCACACTTATCCAACTCACCATGAAATAGTTCTGGAGAGGGAGGCTGATGCCCGACGACCACAGGAGCAGTTTGGATCGCGCTTGTGGGCCGGGACGCACTCACGCCTGGGGTAGGTTCGTCCGTCGGGGGGCTGGTGGGGCGGAGAATCGGTCAACGGGGTCCGCTGGGCGAGAGCCAAAGACAAGGCGGCAACGTCTCCACTGAGCCGCACCAACATCTGCTCGTGTCGCTGCAACAGCTCCTCCAACGAGACCGGGCTGGGGCGGGTGACGCCGAGCCTGCTGAGTCCATCGTGGCTGGACCGTTCTGTCACAACGGGACTGAACGGACTCACGCGCAGGCTCTGAATTCAAAAGCACAACAGTCTTTATTACAACAACACCGGGTGATCTATTTACAAAGTGAGGGGAAGGACGGGCTCCAGGGGTCCACACACGAATGGGGAAAGACGCTGACAGTCCACACACACTCCGTCCACGCCTCACGCTCCTCTTCACACTCCACAAAAACACGATAGCTGACTCCACACCTCGCACACACGATCGCTCAGGTAACACAGGGGTTGGTCCAGGGAATCTGCTCACAGAGACACAAAGGGATTACTGACGGAAGATCGCTGAGAAACACACGAGAGTAAACTGAGCTGGGGTTACACTGACGAGAGTTGACAACGGTCCAGCGACGAGAAACACAAAGCTGCCATCTTATGAAGGGGCTGGAACACTTGATGAGCCACAGGTGTGTCATTGCGACCAGGTGCGTGGGCCAAGGGCGGGAGCCCACAGGTGAGCTCCGCCCAGGCGGAGGGAGGAGGGAAAGGGAGGAAGGGAGAGAGCAGGAGCAAAATGAAAACAAAAACATGTAGCCATACTGAGCCGACCGGGTAGGCACAGGGACCCTGACACTCAGACTATTGCACAGAAATTCCCTGGTACATCTGAAGTCCACCTTGCAAAGTGTGTGTCAAGCAAGGTGTAACTTTTAGAAATGGGATGATAGTTGCTCATGGGTCTACAGGTGGACTGCCTGATTTTGGAGAGATTGATCAGATTTGTATTGTTCAGGAGAGCTTGTGTTTCATAGTGAGAAGGCTTTCTGGGTGGTACAGGGAACATTTCAGAGCCTTTGAGCTGACTGCATGTCCAAGCAGAGAGACTGTGTTAATTGAACTTGGTGAACTTGCCGATGAATACCCTTTGGCAGACTACTTTGTTGGGCCTCTAAGACTGGTGACATTAAAAAGACACATAGATGTAATATAAGGTTTATTATCTTTTGTGTGTATAATAATGTATATATCAGTTTAGTCACTATTTGTTTGTCATAATATCTTCTCTTTCTCTCTCTTTTTGTGTGTGTGTCTCTCTCTCACACACACACCCACACACAGTGCTTAACATAGTTATTAAATCATCAGCCAATATTAGGTGTAGGCCATAGCTGTAATGGTTATCCCACCACCTGTCGAGCCTGGTGAGCCACTGCTCCCTCTTTACTCATCTGCTGCCACTTCCCGCACTCTAGATGACTCCTCATCCCTTTCATCTCCTGGGAACTCATTTGATACATAGATTCTTCTCCTGAATCTATGTCCTCAAGAGCTACTGCATGTCTTCCCCATTCCCCGGTTCTCTTATGTTCTCTTATGATACTCAACTACAGCTGGACAGGGCCAATGCTACTTTCAAAGAAACTGGAGCTTTGTTGAATCCTGATCATAAAATTAAGTCTGCCATTCTTGATGGTTTAGCTGAAACAATTGTTCAGTACAAGGTCTACCTCTCTGACAGGGAGTTTGATGAGGTCGCAGAAGCTCTTGTAACAACCCATCCATGTTTGAAAGAGCCTGGTTCAGTCACTGGATATGGCGGATGGAAAACAAGCTTGAAGTATAAACTTGCTAACTACCGAACTAAGCTTAGACGGCTCGGATGCCCTGAAGTTACTGTGAATTCCTTAAAACATAAACCTGATGGCAAATGTACTCCTGCGTATGGCGTGAAGAAGCCAAAAAAAGCTGAAGTGAATTACTGCCCCACTTATCCAGCTGGTGAAACTGCAGAGACACTAGAAGAAATCAGAGTGGACCTCCTGTCAGAAGTTAAGAAAAAAAACAATGACCACAGGCTGCAATGATGGAGAAGACCTTTGCTCTCAGAAGGCAAGAGGTAGTACGTGAAGCACCGATGATCGCTGATTTCAAAATGAGGTGGCTCTCTTCCATGTGTGTGAGGTAATTGAATGGGTTTAAAAAAAACAGCAATATTTTGCTTCCATTGGATTATTATATAAAAGTAACTTGTGACCACATGGGATTTACTGAAGGTCAGCTAAAGCAGCCTGTGTTAGCTCAGCTACAAATATGAATGCAGGAACCTAATATACAAGAAATTAATGGATTATGCATTCACATGTATTGAACAGACTTGACTCACTTTTAAGTGGACTGAATAATGACAACACAATCCTCTGTTAATTATTTGTGGTTGTATTTCCTTTGTTAAGTATCCTGGTTTTTTTTGAAAGGTGCTGTGTAAATCTCAGTTATAAATGTATCCTTATTATTAGTCAAACTGAGTTTTGTCTATTGGATTATTATTCTGCCTTTTGCAGGTGAGTGCAGAATTCAAGAGGATTACAACAATCCATTTGCAGTCCAAGTTCTTCTCCCAGCTGGATAGTTATTCGGCAAACCTTATCAAGATATATGCCAAGAAGGGTGGAGTACAAGGGCGAAAAATTAAGACCATCATGGCACCTGCAACCCAGGTATGACAAGATATATTTATACTAGCCCAATTGAAGAAAGTTTGGATATTGTGTAAAGTGTAACTAAAACCAGAATGCAGTGATTTGCATTTCAAAACCATCTTTTACTTACAAATAAACATAGAAATTTGGTGAGTTAGAAACATTTGTAAATGTTTTTGTACTTGATTCTAATCTGCTATTTTTTATTCTGCTTGAACTGCAGCTGAAAACTAATCAGTTAAATTTGTAATTCACCTAAAATATCTGTTCAGTGACATTAATTTCACTTTGATATGGAAACAAGCTAATGTGATTTCCATGTTTCCTTTATCAGGCCTTGTGATGGTAAGCTTTAGTGTTTAAGTGAGTCCAGTTTTTTTCAGACTCTAATGTGCTGATATCACCTTACAAATAAACAACAGCACTTTAAGCAAGTAATTTACTGGAACTACAATGTTTATTTTACTGCTCTGTCTATTAAAACATCAGATTCAACATTTGCTGCACCATTTATCACTAGTCCCTAAACAGCATGGGTGTTTTTTACTGTTATATTTTAGTGTTCTTTATAGATTGTTAATCCCTGTCTGATAACATCCCTAGAGTACACTTATAGGGATTAGTTCATGGAAGAAGAGTCATATGACCCATGAAACGCTCCTTTAGATTGGTTAGATATTGCTAACACCACACTTTTTATGGAAACGAGTCGGGGAAATCCTAGGTTAAGTTAATGAGTTAATAACCAACTTCGTGTGAGTGCATATCCTGATCACCAGTGTTAATCCAGATAAGGGAAAGATACCCTGGGTATGTTGAACTCACTTCATAGTATAGGCCTCTGTTGCTCAACTTTTGGGAGAAGAATGTCGTCTCATTCTTGTCTGATACACGATTCTAGCTGCTCTACAGAGGCCTATACTAGGAAATGGGTTCAACAGTGAGTTTGAGAGTAAATACAGCATTAAAAGAATGCAAACATAGGCTTAAACTACATACAAATTTGATATGAGGACACCATGTACAGCAACGGTCCCCAACCCATTTTTGCTCCATGGACCGGTTTATGCCTGACCGGCCTTTAAGGTGTCACAATTAAATAAAACCAGTACCAGTACTAAAAAAAAGATCATTTATTCATAACACACGGGGAAAGCTAAAAACCGATAAAAACTCTCAGCCTGGGGTCCTCTTTTGTCATATTTTTTTAATTTTATCACGTGCCAAATGTTATGGGGTGTTCAGGGGTCTGGATAGCTGGCAGGCCAGTTCATCAAATTCAAGATGAGCTAATATTTTTCTTAAAAATTATCAAATTTTCCCAGATTAAAAATTTAATATGTTCATTTGTTAGTGGCATGTAGTTTTGAGACTAGGAAATCATTGCATTCTGATTGTATGTACATCCAAACTTTCTTGAACTGGGGATGGTATGGCATGATTAAATTCATAGATAAAGTAATAAATAATATTACAATGACAGATTTGTCTAAAATGCGTAAAGACTATTCCAAAGGGGTAAAGACTGCAAAACAATAGCATCTAAATTTCTCACAAAACGTTCTTTAACCCCACTGCTAGGTTGTTGAAATGGATTTCCATATATGTGTGTGTGTGTGTGTATATATGTATATGTGTGTGTATATATGTATATGTGTGTGTATATATGTATATGTGTGTGTATATATGTATATATGTGTATATGTGTATGTATATATGTATGTGTGGAGAGTGAGAGAGAGTATATTTGTGTAATTTATGTATTTTTCCTCTGTGTATTAAGACTGCTGCTGTTGAAGTCAGAAGAGAATGGATCCTCAAAGGTCTTTGCGTGTACCTGAATGAAGATCCAGAGAAGCTGGTGAAGGATTATCTGGTATGTAATTTGCATTTGTCCTTATCTAAGGAGATGATCAAAGATAGGCTCAAACTACATATAACAAGCTACATACAAGAAGTTTGTGGCTTTAAAAATTACCTTTTAAAAATAGGAAAAGTAAGGGCTTTATTTTTCTCACTAGATACTGCACAGACCATTCTTGAGTGTTTTATACTAACCTCATAAAATAATATCACAGAACTAATATCATATAATAATTCACCCATTCACGCACACATTCATACAAGTATTTCTATGTAGCATTCACACTTTGATGGATGTATCAGGAGCAACTTGGGGTTCAGTATCTTACCCATGGTTAGTTCTGGTATTCAGACTGGAGAACCCAAGGATTAATCCAGTACACGACTTGCTCTACCTCCTGAGCCACAGCCACCCCTATCACAACTCAATATTTTAAAAGACAGGACTTTGTTGAGGTATTGAATTAGGTTGTCTTAAGTGAGAAAAAATATCAGGCAGTCATTTTTATTACATTTACATTATTATAAAGTTTGAATGAATAAAGTTTTTAGGTATTTTACATTAATTATCTCTCTCTCTTTTTTTTTTTAATTGTCACAGGACGTTGATAAAAGCATCGCCACTGCCATAGCAGAGACAGTCTTTGGAATCTGTGTCATTCGATCAGAGGGTGTGGAGCCTGGCGATGACCCTCAGGATGTTATGACTGTTCTAGAGGGGGTGGAAGTGATGGGTGAGTTGGGCAATGTAGCTTTTGCAGTGGCAATGTTGCTTGGTCTGATCTACTCACTAAACCTGAGCTACCCTCCGGAACTCAGGTACACCTTTGAGGTTCTGCAGAAGATTTTTATGGAGTTGGATGCACACAAACTATCCAACAAAGTACAGGTTCTCAAAACTCTTCTTTCTCGTTGAGAAATGTTGCCAATACAACAGCTACACAATGTGTCTGGAACATGAAACAGAAAGAACTGCAGAGAGATGATACCATGCATTTTTATTCATTTTGAGATACACAAAATTGGTGATATTTGTTTGTTTTTTTTGAAAGTACATCTCTTTGACCTTCAAAATCACTTGATTCAGCCGTTCATTGTGGTTAAAAAATGGTTTGAACAGGTTAAGTTTCCACCATGTCCACTACTTTTTTTTTCTGTGATATAACTTGCATGACATGTATTCTTCACACGTTATGTGAAATTTGCTTCAAGTCCAATAAACTGGAGAAAACAAAATGATCTGTATGACAATTTTTTAATTTAAGTTTTAGATATTGTAATAGTGCAATGCATGTTATCCAGATTCTAGACTTTGTTAAATACTCCAAAAAAATTACTCTTTAAATGAACTTAAAATAATCATGGAAAGAATTTAAATGGCTTTCTATTAGCATTAAACACTTGTGTTGGACCAACATAATTTGTATGAGTTGGTTCAACTCAATTAACTTAAGTTGGAACCAAATTCAGTACATTAGTTGGAGAAAACCTACAGAATTGAGTTGGAACAAAACCCTTAAAGTTGGATCAACACTATTATCTTATATTGGATTCAAATGCAGTAAATACGTTGATTCATCAATCATTAATTAAGTTGGTCCAACTTGAGTACATTAAGTTGGAATTACAGAATTGCATAATGCTAAAATAAAGCAATTTAATCACGTGGAAATTCTATCCATGATTTTTTTATGTTCATTTAAAGAGTTATTTTTTTGAGTGCACAGGCATTCACGTGCTCGTGCACATAGACACAGACACAGAGTTTGGAGCACACTGTGGGGGATTTATGATCCGGCCGCTTCTATAAAG
>JAQSNX010007291.1:0-18934 GCA_029532605.1 Oreochromis grahami | reverse complement strand
TTTCGTGTTGAGCTGGGAAGGAACACAGTTTGTCCCGTACTTCAGCTAGAATGGAAAAAGACACAAAGCTGGAGTTATTGTGTCTTTGCTGCACAGCTGCATCTTCTTCTCCTCTCATTCTCTCCCCTCTCTCTCCTGTTGCTATTTCAATCATGAAACTGATCAATGATCAGCTGATCAGCTTTTCTCTCTTCTTTGTTTATCGCTCACTTTGTGCCAGAAAGAGGAAACTGCCGCTAAACAACAGCAGCACGTTTAAGCTTGATCAGCTGTTGTTAGAATGTATTTAATATTAATTTCTAGTATCAGCTGATGTTTGCTGGAGCCACAGCTGTAAAAACTGCTGGTCATGATATCGGTTTGTATATCTGGTGAGAGGGAAACATGAAGATGAAACCAGGAGATGTCCTTACTGAATCATCAGAGCTAAACAAGTGATGGAGAAACAGGTTTACCTTTTAGGTGACATAAATGAGTTGAAGGGAAGTTATGAACTGTTTCTGAGAGACAAATAACAGCAGGATCCTTTTCTGTGTAGCTGACAGCTGGTAACTGTGCAGGGGCGGGTCTAGCAAAGTTTTGCCAGGGGGCCAGGTAGGGCATTAACAGGGAAAGGGGGGGCACAAAGAAATACTTTCTTATTCTCATTTAAAATGTCTGGCTGTTATTAAATAATTATCTGAAGCTTACAACCAAAGTTTTTATCTGATGTAAAATGAATAGAAATCATACATTTACCAACAAGACAGTGTACATCACTGTCACAACAGCGTTTGTTTTCATTCAAAGGCTTTATGGCTTTAATATCTGGGGGCCCGGTCTCTAGTCAAAATGCATCCATAGACTCGAGACACAATGCATTTTTGGGACTTTCAGGTGTATGGACCAATGTTTTATTTTCTGATCAAACCAGAAATCTTTAATGAGCAGCTAGATTTGTCTTGCATTAACTGGCTGAGTTAATGCCAGTTAATGCGACATCGAAGCAGCTGGAATCTATAGCTGTGCGTGTTCATGGAGCTGCATTTTCACCTGCTGGACATCACTACCTGACAAGTTTAACTGTCTTCAGAACATTGCAGAGGCCTTATTGACAGTATTTGGCTCTACATATCTGTGTGAGCAGATTTTCTCTCACATGAGTGTCCTCAGGTAGCCGTCTGAATGCTGGACACTTGGAGACCTGTGTCTCTGAGTGGGAGACCAGAGATCACATTAACATGTGTGTCTCTGTATTAACAAACATACCATATTGGCCCAGTTTATTTTTCTTATCATTGTTGTGAGGAGACCATAAATAGCATTTGTATTTTCTGTTGTACAGTTCATTTGCTGTTATGGAGTTCTTATTATGAATAAAAAGTGTCTTTTTTTTGTTTCAAAATAGCTGATAACTATTCGCTGATAGCTGCCAACATTTGCAAACAAATATAATTCTATAAAGTGGTTCTATATAATGTGTAACTGTTAATATAGAGCGTTATTAAAGTTATTGCTAATGCAATCATATGGCACACTGACTTCTGAGGAAATTTTAAATGGCACTCGCCATCAAAAAGGTTGCCTACCTCTGATTTAAGGTGATAGGAAATATTAAAAAATGCAACTTGAATCTTTACTGAAGCTCAGCATTTGACACAAGGTTCAAGTTCACTGCTGTAATAACTAATAAGGATTAATATAATAACTTTAATATTGGCCATATTATATTTACATTACCAAAGTAAGATGACTTTAGTCTCATGAACAAAATTAGCTAATTGTTATTTACTAGCTAATCTTAAAATGACTGTCCAGTACAGAAATGAAGACAACAACCATGTTTTTACAGTCCCGTGGTCTCAGCCTCAGATACTTATCAAATCACACAAAGCTCATGTAAAAACAAACAAACAAATGAAAAAAAGATTTCGCCTTCATTTCTGTCAAACAATGCTGTATGAAACATTTCCAGCAGTTAGTATCATGGTTGCTAGGCTAGACCATCTGATTTCACAAGCCTCGCACTACCGGCCTTAGCGGTCTTTGAGTACGCGGCCCTTGGGGACCGTTAAGGCTGCGTACTTTAAGGCTGCAGACCCTGAATTGGGATACAGCCTTAGCTCCTCATATTTCTGAGTTGTTTGCCATGCTTGGTAAGTCATTTTTTTTCTGAGATTGTTTCAATTATTGTTATTACAGTTTACTTCTGTGGCTTTTTGGAGTTGAGACAAAGCTGTGTGAAAGGGATTAGCCATGTTTCTTGGTGATAGCATAATAATCTGTTTTAGCTAGCTAAAATGTATTGTTTGCGGGCAAATACTACAGCCTTGGAAAACAAAAGCTTGCATATGAATTTTCAGTCAAATTTTTGGTTAACTTAAATACACCTAAAACAAATACACCTAGATCGTGAAATGTTGGTATAATGGTGCTACTTGAAGCCTGAAAACTATCTCCTGCAAAAAAAAATGAGCAAACAGCAGGAGCAGATGTCCTGACTGGGTTCTACGTTAACATTTAGATCCCTCCAAGTTTTTGTGCACATGGTCTAGGTCAGGGGTCGGCAACCCGCGGCTCCGGAGCCGCATGCGGCTCTTTAGTCCTTATACTGCGGCTCCGCCTGATTTGGGCAAATAAATTAGAAGTATTTAGCTGAAGTGTATTTTATTTATGTTAGTTCTTTTTAACTCGTAGTTCTAAATTGGAAGATTATTGTGATATTGAAATATAAAAATAAAATTATATTCTATTATTTTTTCATCGCTCAAAATAAGCGTCACACTCGCGGAAGCCGGTGTACCCGCCGAAACGCCGTGCATTTATCGAGACTTTCAACCCCAGGTAGGCCAATTATGGATCTTCGGATCCACATTATGTCAGCAGCTGTTCTCCACCGTGAACTATGTTAAAGACAAACACCGTTCACGCCTGACAGATGACAGCTTACAGTCCTGCATGAACTGACTTCGTATAGCCCCGATTTGCAGACTCTGTGCGCAGAGGTTCAGGAGCAGAAGTCCCATTGTAAACAAATCACGGCAGACCCGACGATGTTTCCATGAGCATGCTTTTGAGAATCTCTTTATTGAGCACTTTTCACACACGGTTGCTGTACGCATACAGCCGGCTGTAGCTTTTCAGCTCACAGTCCGACAACACAACAGCAGAGAGAGCACAGGCTTTAAGGCGGCGAGGCGCGATTGCGGGTGCTGCTCAGGTGCGTCAGACTCCCCTGCAGCGGCGCTGCAAACCACGCCCCGCCGCACGCATTAACCAGGTAAAATACATATTTAGGCAGAATTTTGCAAAGATCTATTTTTCATTTTTTAGCAGCATAGTGCTTTTTTCCAATTATTTTTTAAGAGTCAGGTCAAGGCTCCAACAGCCCAAAGACGATAATAAGGGTGGCGGCTGACAACAGTTTTTCTTTGCTGGATCATTTTAGTTCAGGTTGGTGTCTTTCCTTTTGTTATATTTCTTTAAGAGTTCAAAATGTGTTGATTACATAAATATAATTTAATTTTCTCTGTAGCACTTCATGGATTTCATAAGCAGCACACCTTAGTTGTTCACACAAAGCATAAAGATAAAAAACAATATATACAGTGTTATCTTCATTTTAGATGTCAAAAAGTATTTGCGGCTCCCAGTGTTTTCTTTTGCGTGGAAACCGGGTCCAAATGGCTCTTTGGGTGTAAAAGGTTGCCGACCCCTGGTCTAGGTAAAAATGAAAAATATGGAGGTTTAAATGTAGTTCGGCATTAACTGTTGTCTGTGTTCTTCAGTTGTTTGAGAGAGCGCAATTTTAACAAACATGTTCGGGTAGAATATTGCCTTTAAATATGGGCATTGGATTTGTATCTGGAATTGTCTTTTGGGAAAATACTTTACACAAGTTATGGCTCAAAAATTCTTTTTCTTTTTTTTTTCTTTTTTTCTGTGCTGCAATTGATTACCAGATTATTTGTGCAATGAATTAGTGCACAACTAATTTTTAGTGAATTTCCACACAGGATATGCTTTTGAAGGTGAAATATGGGGGAGAGCAGAAGTGCATTGCAGTTCCACAAAGTGATGAACGGAGGACATGCATATTGTATTGAATTGATTATTTGCATTTACCAGGTCACTTATGTCACACATTTTGATAATCAATAATCTAATGAAAGTGAGATCATGTACATTGTTCTATATTGTTACATGTTTCAGAAAATGTTTTGAAATTGCGGTGCACAGTTCAAAATAAATGTTTTTCAAAAACCATTGTCTCCTTTTAATAAATGTTTATTTTCAAAGGAATTTCTAGAAGTTCAGAACAGTAAAATTCACACATTTTAAAATTAGTTAGAAGATAACTCTTATGTAGTTAAACTAAAATGCTCAGTGAGAGTTAATATATAAACTCTTGACACCAGTGTTAAATAAGTGTTAAATTATCAACTCCAGACAGATTTGGTATTTAACACTAAATCAGAGTTAACTGACCAACTCTCCAAAAAGAGTTAAAGTAACTCTCTCTGGTGTGGACCCATATAGACACTTTAATAGAGTTGAAATCAAATCTGACAGTGTTAATTTGGACATGCTGGATTTGCTGTGTATCTGTTTAGTTTTTCAAGTGTTTGCTGTGGCTATGGAGTTTGAGTGGTCTTATGTTAGTTTACAGTATTTGATTTTTATTCAGCTTCAATTGCTATTTTGACTTTGTTATTTCTTGTTATTTCACTCCTGTGAAACTGAGAAGGCTATTGTGCTGTGGAGAAACGACATGCTGCATACTTTTTTTTAACATAACACACTGATCAAAGAGCTTTTTCTCTCAAAGCAATCATTTAACACATTATTATATTATTGACTGCACATGTACACTTGGAACCTGTGTATAACAATTTGTGTAAAAAAACAAAGCAAACAAAACTACATTGTCATTTCCCATATCAACTTAGTAAACACAGAGAGAAAGCTGCATTCAGTAATACGAGACATTACTGATCTTATCTTCTATCTATCTTCTACAACTATCTTCTAATCTAGCCAAAAGGATTTGTGGTCCCTCTAAAATCTGTAGAGGAAGTCTGTTTAACTCTTGCGTACTTGTCAAATGACTAAACATGTTAAGACTTACAAGTTATTGCGGAATCTACGTGAAAATGAAAGTGGAAAATGAAAGTGCTCTGGATAATGATGTATTATTCATAGGCTGCCACCATCTGGCACATCAGTTTACCCAGCCACCTTGGCAGTCATCCTGTCAAATACAAACAAGCAAGGAAGGGGCAGTAATCAGAACAGTCCTTACTCTACCCTCTGTAGTGTCCGTGCCAAATGAAGATGAATTCAAGTTAAAAGATTTCAGACACTGACTTATAAATTTTTATCAATGAAAGGATAAAATTTACTATTTGGACTAATGGACCATGTGAGAGGGGCTAGATCTTTTATAAATCCCTTTTTAAATAAAACCTGTCACTTACATTTAAACTGGCAAGCATTTATACAGACGTGACAAATTATTGGAAAAACAAAGCAAATTAAATACTTCTCAAAATCAGGAATGTCGTTTTGCTGCTTAATGGATTATTATACTGAGAATTCATAATTTCTCGGAAATAAAATATTTTAAACTGAATTGTCCGTTTTTTGTACTTGACACTGAGGAAAACCTGTATTTGTATAGTTATGAACAAAGACTCAGCTAACTCTCCAATTTTGAAACACAGAAGCTAACCATGTTGATGGAGAATGTTTGAAAGACTAAAAAACCCATTCTTAAAATAACGTCTCTTGTGTAAGACTCTTGAAATTCACAGTGAAATGACCCAGAAATCAGTATTAAGTCAAACTAAGCTAAACTAATATGCAGGAATAAAATGCAGTCACTATTTACCTTCCACTTCAGAAAGCACCACAAGGTGGAGCTCAAAGCACAACAATAAAAGGGAGAAGAAGCACAAACTACTTCCCACACAAAGGGAAATGCAAGACGACTGCTGTCATACCAACAGAGACTTGTATAGAAGTATATAAGAAACAAAGAAAAAACATAAGAAAATGCGGAGATTATACTGCTCTTAGCTATATAATTCATTTAAAAAGTTTGAGCTCATTCTTTTATCCTTAGAAAGAAAAAAATGCATCATGTTCAATTTACAGCAGAGTTATTAAGCCACCTAAACTGACAGAAAAGCTTTTTAAAAATATAAAATTTGCTTTATTGTTTTGAGGTTTGACAAAATTCTTTAAATCTAGAAGGTTTAGTGGATCTGACTAATAACCAAACTTCGAATAATTATGCTGAAGCAGCACCAAGCTGGAAAATAGGTCATGTAAGCAAATAAATAATAAATAATAAATGTAATGACTACTACATAATGATATCGGTTTGATTTGGATGTTTACTGGATGATTACTGTTTACTGCACAAGCTCCTCAAATTCCTCTTCATTAAGCTTTACTTGAACATTGTTTGAGACTTTATATGTGTGTGTGTGTGTGTGTTTGCAGAGTGCATCAGTGCATGTGGTTTTAAAGATAAGTTCTTGTGTTAAGAAAAAGTTTAATACAGGCTTTTGCCACATAATTAACCCTTGAAGTTTGGTTCTCTTTTCATTTCTTGTTTTGTGCGACCTCAGTGCTCTAAGTGTAAGGAATCAACAACTGGACTACTTTAGATTTCTGACCAAGGCATGTCAAAATCAAGTAGTAAACTGATTTATCTTTGACAAAAACAGGCACTATACCAAGAACAAGATGAACTTTTGAAATGATCATAATATGTGTTTTATACCACACACACACACACACACACACACACACACACATAGCTGGATAGCGACAGATAAATATGAAGGCGTGCTGGATGTCGCCCGGATCAACAAGGTCCGTGTCAGGTGTTGAGGAACCAGGGCACCCTGACAACAAGTGGGCTACTGGAACAAGAAGGGATCGGTGGGCAAGAGACGAAAACAGGGCGTTGTTGGAATGCTACTACGCAAGTAACCCTGGCGGAAGGGGTTACATGAATAGGATGAAGGATCTATGGATTCTTCGATACCCAACATCCACAATGACGGCGAAACAACTAGCAGCTCAGTGAAACCTGGATCCCCCGTAGCCGGTTACTGTCACGGTCCTGGGTCGGTTCGACCCAGCATTTTGTGTTTCTTATGTTTTGGTTTAGTTTTGCATTAGTTCTTCTCTGGTGATACTGTTTTGATTATAAATATATTCTGTTTCTTTAGCTATACAGGGAGTGCAGAATTATTAGGCAAAGGAGTATTTTGTCCACATCATCCTCTTCATGCATGTTGTCTTACTCCAAGCTGTATAGGCTCGAAAGCCTACTACCAATTAAGCATATTGGGTGATGTGCATCTCTGTAATGAGAAGGGGTGTGGTCTAATGACATCAACACCCTATATCAGTTGTGCATAATTATTAGGCAACTTCCTTTCCTTTGGCAAAATGGGTCAAAAGAAGGACTTGACAGGCTCAGAAAAGTCAAAAATAGTGAGATATCTTGCAGAGGGATGCAGCAGTCTTAAAATTGCAAAGCTTCTGAAGCGTGATCATCGAACAATCAAGCATTTCATTCAAAATAGTCAACAGGGTCGCAAGAAGCGTGTGGAAAAACCAAGGCGCAAAATAACTGCCCATGAACTGAGAAAAGTCAAGCGTGCAGCTGCCAAGATGCCACTTGCCACCAGTTTGGCCATATTTCAGAGCTGCAACATCACTGGAGTACCCAAAAGCACAAGGTGTGCAATACTCAGAGACATGGCCAAGGTAAGAAAGGCTGAAAGACGACCACCACTGAACAAGACACACAAGCTGAAACGTCAAGACTAGGCCAAGAAATCTCTCAAGACTGATTTTTCTAAGGTTTTATGGACTGATGAAATGAGAGTGAGTCTTGATGGGCCAGATGGATGGGCCCGTGGCTGGATTGGTAAAGGGCAGAGAGCTCCAGTCCCACTCAGAGGCCAGCAAGGTGGAGGTGGAGTACTGGTTTGGGCTGGTATCGTCAAAGATGAGCTTGTGGGGCCTTTTCGGGTTGAGGATGGAGTCAAGCTCAACTCCCAGTCCTACTGCCAGTTTCTGGAAGACACCTTCTTCAAGCAGTGGTACAGGAAGAAGTCTGCATCCTTCAAGAAAAACATGATTTTCATGCAGGACAATGCTCCATCACACGCGTCCAAGTACTCCACAGCGTGGCTGGCAAGAAAGGGTATGAAAGAAGAAAAACTAATGACATGGCCTCCTTGTTCACCTGATCTGAACCCCATTGAGAACCTGTGGTCCATCATCAAATGTGAGATTTACAAGGAGGGAAAACAGTACACCTCTCTGAACAGTGTCTGGGAGGCTGTGGTTGCTGCTGCACGCAATGTTGATGGTGAACAGATCAAAACACTGACAGAATCCATGGATGGCAGGCTTTTGAGTGTCCTTGCAAAGAAAGGTGGCTATATTGGTCGCTGATTTGTTTTTGTTTTGTTTTTGAATGTCAGAAATGTATATTTGTGAATGTGGAGATGTTTTATTGGTTTCACTGGTAAAAATAAATAATTGAAATGGGTATATATTTGTTTTTTGTTAAGTTGCCTAATAATTATGCACAGTAATAGTCACCTGCACACACAGATATCCCCCTAAAATAGCTAAAACTAAAAACAAGCTTAAAAACTACTTCCAAAAACATTCAGCTTTGATATTAATGAGTTTTTTGGGTTCATTGAGAACATGGTTGTTGTTCAATAATAAAATTATTCCTCAAAAATACAACTTGCCTAATAATTCTGCACTCCCTGTATGATGATGATGATGATTATTTCTGGTTTAGGTTTCGTTATCATGCCCTCATGTTTAGTTTAGGTTACCTGTGCTTAGTCTTCTCTGCCTGTCCCTCTGTCTGTCCATGATGCCTGCTTATGAGTCTGCGTCTGTGTCTCTGTCTGTCGTGTGCTTCCTGTTTTATTTTGTAGGTCTGTGTCCTATGTCAGTGTGTTCAGCTTTGTGCTCTCCCTGTCTCATCAGTGTAATCAGCGTCAGCCGTGTCTCCCAGCTGTTTCCTCTTCGCTCCGTTCACCTCTTGTATTTAGTGTCTGTGTCTTCCCCTACTCGGTGTCGCGTCGTTAACGTCTTCTGCCCTCACTCCCTGTGTGTTCTGTTCTATCTCCCGCATTCAATGTCTGGTTAAGCGGATTTCCCACACAACGGACGCTAAGGTGATGGCGATTGGAATTAACGCTATCAAGGCGATCCTGGAGGGGAATCCTCATTTGCATCAGCTCAGAGAATACATAATAATAATAATAATAATAATAATAATAATAATAATAATAATAATAATAATGCATTGGATTTATATAGCGCTTTTCAAAGCACCCAAAGCGCTTTACAATGACATTATTCATTCACTCTCACATTCACACACTGGTGGAGGCAAGCTACGGTTGTAGCCACAGCTGCCCTGGGGCAGACTGACAGAAGCGAGGCTACCATATCGCGCCATCGGCCCCTCTGGCCAACACCAGTAGGCAGTAGGGTAAAGTGTCTTGCCCAAGGACACAACGACCAGGACAGAGAGGCCGGGGATCGAACCGGCGACCTTCCGGTTACATGGCCTTGATGGACCAGCTGCATGAAACTCATGAGGTGTTACAAGCTCGGGAGCTTGTATTCTTCGCCGAAGCCGTCGCATCGGCAGCTGCCACAACATACGGAGCTCTCCGCGGAGTCGTCCGCCGCACAGCAGCAATCGTCACGGGGGAGAGGCATTTCCGCACCGTGGCCACAGAGCTCCACTACTTGCTCAGGGCTTAATTCACCTGCCTCCTGCTTGGCAGCGATGTGGTCGCAGGATGAGGACGAGGACGTCTTTTTTCCATCATCACCAGTTTCTCCTGTCGCCTCAGCCCCTGCCGCCAGGAGGAAGCGGCGCCACCGCCGTCATTCCTCACTACAACCGGAGCCCAATCACTCGTCAGAACTGCAGGCAATGGTGAGTGACGTTGACTGTACCCCTATTGCTTCACCTGCGAATAGTAATGGGGACTGTTTTCCTCTCACGGCTAAGAGTAGTGAGGTGAAGGCGGTTTGTTCCATGGACATTCACCCCGGCCCTGTAGAAAGAAAAGACTCCCTGACTGATTACGTTGATGTTCGTTCCGCTGAAGAATCAGAATGTACAGGCAACACTCTGATTGTGCACCCTCTGTTGGAGCCAACTAAGAACTTTTTTGTTGATACCAAGCCAACCCCAGACAGTTTGAATTTAGTTTTGACATGTACTGCTGAACCTATTAATAATGCTGTGGGTTCGCAATCCAAGAATGGAGAGGGAGACTTAACGGGCTGTTTCCGTCCAGTGCTCTTAGAGCCGAGAAGCCTAAGCAGAACTGTTTCTTCTGAACTCGTTCAGCTGGTTAAACCGAGCCCTAGAGGCTCAGGGGAGCCAATACCACCCCCTGCATTACGTTCACTACAAACACCACTTCAACCGTTAGCTCATTCAGCAGCCCAGCTAGCTATTCAGCTGCCCTCAGCTCAGTCAGCTGCCCAGTTAGCTACTCCATTACCTATAGCTCAATCATCTGCTCCTTCACTAGTTTCATTCACACCACAACCATCACTTCAGCCTTTATCGACCCAGTCTCCTGCTGAGCAGCCCTCTTTTCTCACTCGTGTTAAGCAGACAGACATGCCCAACAGGGCTGTAAACATTCCTCAAGAGCTGGCCAGTTCTGAGACTGAGATGCACTCCAGGGCCTCCCCAGAGGCTGTGTTTGAGCCCCCAGCAGACTCTGGACCCCTGGAGGTTAAGAAGCCAGCTGAGGACTGCACCCGGCCGTCGCTGCCTGAGCAGAATCAATGCTCTGTGCAGCTGCAGTCTGCTGTGTGTTTGCCAGAGGCCCGTGTGCCTGCTGGTTCTGTCTTGTCCCTGCCAGAGGCCCGTGTGCCTGCTGGTTCTGTTCTGTCTCTGCCAGGGGTCTCCGCACCTGCTGGTTCTGTCCTGTGTGTGCCAGGGGCCCCGGTGGCCACTGGTTCTGAGACTGTTTTCGCTGGGGGGCCCAAGGAGCCCGTCCAGCTTCCTGCCTCGTCAGCTGGAGGGCCCGAGGAGCCCGTCCAGCCCCAAGACTCGTCAGCTGGAGGTTCAGGAGAACCTAGCCAGCTTCCTGTCTCGTCAGCTGGAAGGCCCGAGGAGCCCGTCCAGCCTTCTGCCTCGTCAGCTGGAGGGCCCGAGGAGCCCGTCCAGCCTCCTGCCTCGTCAGCTGGAGGTTCAGGAGAACCTAGCCAGCTTCCTGCCTCATCAGCTGGAGGGCCGCTTCAGCGCCGCCTGCAGCAGCTTCATCCGCGTCGTCGGCAGCAGCAGCTGTTTCACCCACGCCGTCGCCTGCAGCGCCACCATCTCTGACTTCCATGCCGTCGCCTGCAGCACCATTCTCGTCTGGTCCAGCCTCCGAGCCTTCACCTTCGCCTGGTCCAGATTCAGCATCAGCTCCAGCGGCAGCCTGTTCCGCCTCACCTGGTCCAGCCTCATCGTTCTCTTCGCCATCGCCTGGTCCAGCCTCTGCTTCGGCCTCATCCTCACCTGGTCCCGCCTCCGCATCGGCTTCGGCGTCGCCTGGTCCAGCTTCAGCTTCACCCACGCCGTCGCCTGGTCCAGCTCCGGCTCCACCCACGCCTGGTCAGCTCCGGCTCCACCCTCGCCTGGTCCAGCCTCCGCTTCAGCCCCAGCCCCGCGTGGTCCAGCCTCCGCTTCAGCCCCAGCCCTGCCTGGTCCAGCCTCCGCTTCAGCCCCAGCCCCGCCTGGTCCAGCCTCCTCATCTGCTTCAGCATCGCCTGCAGCAGCCTCCTCTTCTTCTTAAGCTTCGTCTGGTCCAGCCTCTGCCTCAGCTTCGTCTGGTCCAGCCTCCGCTTCAGCTTCGTCAGCGTCACCTGGTCCAGCCTCCGCTTCAGCTTCGTCAGCGTCACCTGGTCCAGCCTCTGCATCCGCTTCGGCTTCGTCTGGTCCAGCCTCCGCCTCGCCTGGTGCTGCGGGGGCCACGCCACCTTCAGGGCCCAAACTGCCGCCTCAACATCATCGGTCATTTGTGAGGCTGCTTGTTGGGCATCATCACCAACGTGGCCGGCCTCCGGACTTCTGTTGCCGCCCCCGCCTTCCGCGTGGCCGGCCTCCGGACTTGCTCTGTCGCCGCCGCCGCCATGCGCACGGTCTGCCCCCAGAACTGTTTCGGTGCCACTGTCTACTGCGTGGCCGGCCTCCGGACCTGCCCCGCTGCCGCTGCCTTTCACACGGTCGACCTCCGGGACTGCACTGTTTTAGCCTCCTGCACTGTCGGCCTCCTGAACTTGACCATCTGGGTCTTTCTGGGCTCTGTCCCTCCTTCCTGGACCCCCGCCGCCCGCCCTGGTTGGGTTGTTTTCTGTTGGGCTGTCTGGGGCCAGCCCTTGGGGGGGGGGTCTGTCCCGGTCTGCGTCTGTGTCTCTGTCTGTCGTGTGCTTCCTGTTTTATTTTGTAGGTCTGTGTCCTATGTCAGTGTGTTCAGCTTTGTGCTCTCCCTGTCTCGTCAGTGTAATCAACGTCAGCCGTGTCTCCCAGCTGTTTCCGCTTCGCTCCGTTCACCTCTTGTATTTAATGTCTGTGTCTTCCCCTACTCGGTGTCGCGTCGTTAACGTCTTCTGCCCTCACTCCCTGTGTGTTCTGTTTACCGTCATGCCAGTCTAGTTGTTTTTCAGTATAGTTAGTTTTCTGTTCGGTAACCCCTGCAATAAAGCTGTTTGTTTGGAATTCACTTTCGCTTCCGTGAGTCCTGCATCTTGGGTCCTTCCTCTCTGCCTGCCTGCACACAGCCGATACATGACAGTTAAATGGTAAATGGTAAATGGCCTGTATTTTTATAGCGCTTTTACTAGCCCCGCCTAAGGACCCCAAAGCGTTTTACTGGTGGAGGCAAGCTACAGTTGTAGCCACAGCTGCCCTGGGGAAGACTGACAGAAGCGAGGCTGCCATATCGCGCCATCGGCCCTTCTGGCCAACACCAGTAGGCGGTAGGTGAAGTGTCTTGCCCAAGGACACAACAACCGAGACTGTCCGAGCCGGGGCTCGAACCGGCAACCTTCCGATTACAAGGCAGACTCTAAACTCTTGAGCCACGATCGCCAAGATTACCAAGGTTACGTGAAGTACCCTCAGAAGGTCTGCTAGATTATGTTAATGCAGCACTACGGACGATACCTACAACCACGATTACCAACATTAACAAGCTGATCTACAGTACGGCAGCAGTGATCAGTGAGATTCTTGGCTATAAGTTGAACAGCCACAAGGAGCAATACCCTCCATGGAGAAGGAGGCTAGAGGGCAAGATCAAAGTAGCACGGAGGGAGGTTAGCCAACTCACGGAGTTGTAGAAAGGTGCGACAAAGAAGGTGCATAAGAAATACAGCAAGCTGTCCATACCTGAGGCCTTGGAAACTGCTAAGCAAAGACCCACAGCCTTGGCCAGCCGCTTGAGGAGGTACACCAGAGAGATAGAAGGCAGGAGAATAAACCAGCTGTTCTCCACAGAACCAGCAAAGGTGTACTCTCAGTGGCAAGGTAACAATAAGAGAACAGCATCACCAAGGCTGGAGACGGCGCAATACTGGAAGAGCATATGGGAGAAGGACGCAACCCATAACGGCAATGCTCAGTGGCTAGTGGATCTGAGGGCAGACCATAGCGACCTCCCTTAACAGGGTCCAGTAACCATCACAGTGGCAGATATCCAAGAAAGGATCTCCAGTATGAAGAGTTGGACAGCACCAGGGCCCGACATGGTTCACTCCTGCTGGCTGAAGAAACTGACTGCACTCCACGAGCGTCTGGCAGCACAAATGAACCAGCTGCTAATTGACGAGAGACACCCAGAATGGCTAACCGAAGGTGGTACGGTCCTGATCCCCAAGGACCCCAAAAAGGGACCGGTCCCATCCAACTACCGACCAATAACCTGCCTCAGTACTACATGGAAGCTCCTGTCAGGCATCATAGCGGCTAAGACAGGGGTGGGCAATCTCAGTCCACGAGGGCCAGTGTCCCTGCAGGTTTTAGATGTGTCCTCGAACCAACACGGCTGATTTAAATGGCTAAATTAGCTCCTCAACATGTCCTGAAGTTCTCCAGAGGCCTGGTAATGAACTAATCATGTGATTCAGGTGTGTTGACCCAAGGTGAGATCTAAAACCTGCAGGGACACCGGCCCTCATGGACTGAGATTGCCCACCCCTGGGCTAAGATGAACAGGCACATGGGTCAATACATGAGCGGGGCACAGAAAGGGATTGGCAAGAATACCAGAGGCGCAAAACACCAGCTACTGGTAGACAGAACAGTCAGCCGAGACTGCAAGACCAGACTGACCAACCTGTGCACTGCCTGGATTGATTACAAGAAGGCCTATGACTCAATGCCCCACAGCTAAATACTGGAATGCCTAGAATTGTACAAGATCAACAGGACCCTAAGAGCCTTCATCAGGAACTCAATGGGGATGTGGCGCACAACACTAGAGGCCAACTCCAAGCCCATAGCACAAGTCACCATCAAGTGCGGGATCTACCAAGGAGATGCTCTGTCCCCACTGCTGTTCTGCATAGGCCTGAACCCCCTCAGTGAGATCATTAACAAGACTGGCTACAGATACCGACTACGGAACGGAGCAGTTGTTAGCCACCTCCTGTACATAGTGACATCAAGCTGTATGCCAAGAGTGAACGAGACATCGATTCACTGATCCACACTACCAGGCTATACAGCAATGACATTGGAATGTCGTTCGGACTGGAGAAGTGTAGTCGGATGGTAACAAAGAGAGGGAAGGTAGTCAGAACTGAGGGCATCAAACTACCAGAAGGCAACATTGCAGACATAGAGGACAGTTACAAGTACCTGGGAATCCCGCAGGCGAATGGGAACCATGAAGAGGCCGCTAGGAAAGCTGCAACCACCAAGTACCTGCAGAGGGTCAGGCAAGTCCTGAGGAGTCAGCTGAACGGTAAGAACAAGATCGGGCCATCAACACCTACGCCCTACCTGTGATCAGGTACCCTGCTGGGGTAATAGGCTGGCCAAAGGAGGAGATAGAAGCCACTGACATCAAGACAAGAAAGCTCCTTACCATGCATGGAGGGTTTCACCCCAAGTCCAGCACCCTAAGGGTGTACGCTAAGCGGAAGGAAGGAGGCCGGGGACTGGTGAGTGTCAGCACCACAGTCCAGGATGAGACAAGAAACATCCACGAATACATCACGAAGATGGCCCCAACTGACAGCGTGCTCAGTGAATACCTCAGGCAGCAGAAACCCAAGAAAGAGGAGGAAGGCGAGGAACCATCATGGAAGGACAGGCCCCTGCACGGTATGTACCACCGGCAGATAGAGGAGGTGGCTGATATCCAGAAATCCTACCAGTGGCTGGACAAAGCTGGACTGAAAGACAGCACGGAGGCACTAATCATGGCAGCACAGGAACAAGCACTGAGCACAAGATCCATAGAGGCTGGGGTCTATCACACCAGGCAAGACCCCAGGTGCAGGCTGTGTAAAGATGCCCCTGACACAATCCAGCACATAACAGCAGGGTGCAAGATGCTAGCAGGCAGGGCATACATGGAACGCCATAACCAAGTGGCCGGCATAGTATACAGAAACATCTGTGCCGAGTATGGCCTGGAAGTTCCGAGGTCAAAATGGGAGACGCCCCCCCAAGGGTGGTGGAGAATGACCGGGCTAAGATCCTGTGGGACTTCCAGATACAGACGGACAAAATGGTGGTGGCTAACCAACTGGACATAGTGGTGGTAGACAAACAGAAGAAGACGGCCGTAGTGATTGATGTAGCGGTTCCAAATGACAGCAACATCAGAAAGAAGGAACAGCTGGAACCTGGAGAAATACCAAGGGCTCAGAGAAGAGCTCGAGAGGATGTGGAGGGTGAAGGTAACGGTGGTCCCCGTGGTAATCGGAGCACTAGGTGCGGTGACTCCCAAGCTAGGCGAGTGGCTCCAGCAGATCCCGGGAACAACATCAGAGATCTCTGTCCAGAAGAGCGCAGTCCTGGGAACAGCTAAGATACTGCGCAGGACCCTCAAGCTCCCAGGCCTCTGGTAGAGGACCCCAGCTTGAAGGATAAAACCGCCCGCAGGGGCGAGATGGGTTGTTTTCTGTTTTTTTTTTTTTTTTTGTTTTTTTTTTTTTTTTTTTTTTTATGTGCCCAAGGTTCTTTTTAGGGCCCTTACTTTTCCTGTTACATCCGCTCTCTCTTCATGCTTTGAGCATTTTTAGGGGCATTTCTTCTGTCTTATTACTCTTATGCATTCTGTTGTGTATCTCTTTTAGGCTCCAAAAAGTTTTTAATTACAGATCATGCGGTAGGTGACAATTTTTTGTTTTCTCAAGTTAATTATGAGGAAAACAAAAGTCTTTGTTTGTGCCCCAGACAGATTTATGCCTAAGGTAATGGAAACTTGAGGTTCCTTGCATGTGTTGCTAAATCTGCTATCAGGAACCTTGGGATAAATTTTGACTCTGCTTTCACATTGGATCCTTATGTTAAATGTCTGGTTGGTTCTTGGTTTAATAGTAATATTGGCAAACTCACTTCCAGTTTCATACTATGAATTGGAAATTGTTATTCATGCATTTATTTTATCACAATCTTGAGTATTGTAATTTTGTTCTTTGGAACATCTGTGTTGAGAGGTGCTGCTGTAAGGTTTCTGACAAGATCTTCTAAGTATTCAGATGTCACAAGATGGCTTCCATGAGTCCAAATCAAGATTCTGGTTTTGACTTTGGGAGCACCAGCATGCATCAGTGAACTTTTACATCCATACATCCCCAGCAGATCTCATCAGGGATCAGGGCCTACTGCCTGTGGGTTGACAGGTTGACAACTACGGGACACAGAGCTTTTGCAAAAGTGGCCCTTGGAATCTGGACCTCTCCATCTCTGATCTTAAGATCTGTGGACTCAATGATTTTTTTTAAAACAGCTAAAAATGAATCTTTCAAAACTTGCTTACATTTGGTCTTTATGTTTTTATTATTTTTGTTGTGAAGCGCTTTGCGATTTTTATCTTAAAAGGTGCTATTTTATTAAACTTTTACTTACTTGTTTACTTTTCTTTTATATGGCAGGTGTAACCCTAGAGAGTTACTAAGGATTCCAGTGTGTTATGAGTGAAGTTGAAATGTTGCGCTCATTATGAAGTTTTATTAAAGTAAAAGTAAAATTAAGTAAATTTACTGTGATGAGAAGTATTAAAAAGCAAGTGTCTATGATTTTCAGATTGTTGTTTACTTTGGTCAGGTTTTTGGGTGTATGATTCATTGATGACCCAGGCCCAAAATGGCGAGACACCTCTCCAGGATTAGTTGAGATGATTTGTCTGAGAAGGAAATTAAATTCTTCAGACGAACCTTGAACTTCAAATTCTACTTAAGTGGTAGGACAGAATTCCACTTCATTGTGCCTTTGCACATTCCACAAAGAGAGACTTTATTGTTGGACTCACACTTAAAGGTGTGGGCTGACACTAGAGAGTAGAGCTGGGCGATATATCGAGTTTTTTAAAAATATCGATATATTTTTATACGAGATATAAGATGTGACAATATCCTTTATATTGATCTAGTCTATGTTACGTTATAATTATAGTTGTGGAGCCGCAAGTTTGCCTCTCTTTCGTCCACTTTTGTCTTTACGTAACGTTACTCGACCTCGCCTCTGCTTCACTGAACACAACCCCCCCCCCCCCCTCCCCCATCGCTTCACCTGCAGGCAGCGACAAGATGGACACGGCAAATCTCCGTTAATGAGTTACTGCGCATCGCCCCGTGCGTGGGGCTGGACGGCATTAACGTGTTAACGAGCTAACCACGCTAACGAGCTAGCCACGCTAACGCCATGCACGGCCTGAAATCCTTTCATTTTCTCAAAAGTTGGCTGCACGCCTTTTGTATGAATTCTGGTTGTGCTTGATGACCGCGAACCGATTTTATGTGATACACAGCGCTCAGCAATCTGTCAAAAAATGTTTTAGTTCGACTTTGGTAAGCTACGGAGCTGCACCGCTTGATGGATTGTCGGAGCATTACGGCTACCGAGGAGCCTCGCGGAGTGATACGTACTGTGCTTCAACGTAATATTACCGTATTGTGTGTGTGTATAAGGACCATAAATGGCTCCTGTTCAGAGACATGGTTACGAAGCGGATTTCAAACTCCAGGCTGTCAGTCACGCAGTAGAAGTTGGGAACAGAGCAGCTGTGAAATCTGTCTATGTTATTATGCTCAGCGTCTTTTAGTTTACATTTTGACTGCACAATTGTGAGCTCTTTGTTATGCACAAAACAACATAGCTTTCTTTTATTTATAGAGCATCATTATTTAATAAATGCTCATAATTTATTTTTGAGTAGTTTTTTTTTCATGTACATCTATGCTGTATGTTAATAAAAGTGCCTGTGTGACATCTGGGACACAGCTTTGACTAAGAACTCTCTTTTTGTTCTTACTTTATGGCTTTAAAAAAGTATAGAGATATATATCTTATATCGTCATCCAGCTAAAAAATATCGAGATATGAATTTTGGGTCATATCGCCCAGCTCTACTAGAGAGGCTAAGTCAAATTCCCCAGGGGTGTGTTTTGTTTCCCATGATTTGGGCCCATTTTTCCTTTCATGTAATGCGATTGTTTTTTATTGTATATTTAACTGATTTTTCATGTTGAGACTGATAGGTTGTGTTGGAAAAATACAGATGAATTCAAAGTCATCAAACCAAGTTCTCTGAGCGTTTTTAGTAGTCATGCACTTTTCTCTAGCAGTCGAAACCTTATAGTACCCATTTAAATATTAAAATCTGTATCCCAGTTATTGAAAGGAGTCTTACACATTCCTACC
>JAQSNX010007290.1:0-30740 GCA_029532605.1 Oreochromis grahami | reverse complement strand
GTCTTGTATTAAAACACAATAAAATCCATTTGTCTATATAGGTACAATTCTTCGTAAAAGCCAGTTTGTCTTTTAGTAGCGGGTTTTAATTGTTCATCACTAGCTATATTAGCTAACTAAAGTAAGAGCCCACTAGCTCTTATCTTACAAATTTATTCATTAAGCTACAGTTGTAACATACCTTATCAACTTCAGCCACTTCTCTTCTCTCTCTTTTCACAAGGAAACCGTAAAATGACAGATTAGACTGTTGTTTGAGCAGATTTGTAAACAACAGGAACACAGCATTGTGTCATATTGAACACAGGAGCGTTTGGACCCAAAGTACAGATTCGTCGATTAAGTCGCGTCATCACTGAACAACCGGATACACACGCACACAGACATGCACCTCTCTTTTGCTGCTTAAAATGAACTGAAAAGTCAGGCCCAAACAAATCCTTCCCAAATGAAAAGTATAAGTCGTATTGACAAAATTCTTTCACTGTGAGCGACAGCATTGTCCAGTCTACCAAATTCTCAATTTTCATGCCTGTGGAGTTTATTATATGGACGTGGTGACAGTGTTGGAAAGACACCATGCTCTTCTGATTTTCAAAGGAACTTTCTGAGCCAATTTAACATTGGAGTCTATGGAGGAGTTGGAGGGAGGAGGCTGCGCATTGGTGACATTTATGAAAGAACCATAACACCTAGGACAATAATAAACACATTGGATGAAAGAGGACAGCGATGGCTACGTTTTGAGGGTAAAATCATAGCTGTAGAGCAAACGCTTCAGACACAGCAGCAGTTTTAAAAAATATTTTAAGATTAATTTTTTGCTCCTCTCACTCTAGCAGTTGAGCTGTCTCACTCTAGCCCCAACATTCCGTCCCATACACACCCATTATAAACTCTGAAACGGGTGAAAAAACATTATGAAACTTAAACTGGAACTGAATAAAAAGTATAATAGATATTGAAAAGATAAATACAAGTTGAATAGTTGAATGTCTTGTCTTCGTTTTAAAGTTTGAATGGTGGCTCTATGTCAATGTATGTTGAAGTAGATACAGTTTAAAGAGGAGTAAGTTGAAGGAGAATTTGAAGGGACTCCCCATTGAAATACATGGGAAATTTTTGTTAAATAAAGTTGAATAATTTTAACAAATATAAATGTTATAAATGAGAAAAGTAGAAGCAGTCATGTCCAAAAAAAGTGGAATCTAACGGTGTTTGAATGGTTTTTCTAAGTTGAACGGTTTTGAAGGAGTTAGATGCCAAAAAACGTACGGAAGGTGGTATAGATAATAAAAACTAGAAAGTGCATTTTCTGAAGAAACTGCAGTGTGAATGCTTGAATCTGAATGTATGCACTGAAATGAATTAATTGCTGAATTTTAAGTTAAAACTTTTGAATGAGATGAAAAATACAGAAATTTTCGCCTGAAATCAAAAGTGCTGAACTGCTAAAAGCTGACAACCACAGAGAAGAAGTTGGAAAACAGCTGAAAAGTTTTAAAATTAAAATTAGAAAAACCTAAGAAATGAGAAAAGAAAATTTAGAGTCAGAAAACATCTGAGTGAATATTAAAAGTTCATATTGTTTGAATCACTGAATGACTAAAATGTGAACCCTCCACTTGGATCCACACAGTTTTAACCTGCCAGCTGAAGACATCTCTGTCTAATAGCAGCCGTAGTGGTTCTGTGTACAATGCAAATAGAAATGGAAAGAGAAGAATGTGGATATTTGATGACACCAAGAAATGATGCCAATAATTTTTCAATGATCATACAATGTTTGTAAAATATAAAGATTACAGCTGACCTTTTTGTTTTTATTTGTAATGTAACAGCTTGGTGTGTGGTGTATTCTGGAAAGCTGTCAATAATGAGCAAAGAATGATAATAATACAACAGTTATTATTATAATTACGAGCTGGTTTGTTAATGTCAGACAAGTCATGAAACAAAGAGGGGTGTGTTACTTCTTAGTCATATTACATACATGTAGTTTTTTGTGAGTGTGTCATCAGTGTGTCTTTTTTCCCCGCCAAAAAATACATTTCATAAACATATGAATAAAATACAATAAAATTTAAAAAAGCAAATAAAATACAAATTCAAAGTCATATATGGAAAATAAAATGTAATAAATTTTTGAACCAAATGTGTCAGATGGTTCAATAAACTCTCCATTTAAAAAAAAATCATTTTAGGCTTTAAGGGGTTAAACGCATGATGGCATGAAGGAACGATACATAGCTATGTTATTTTTTACCAATATTATTTATTCAATTTGAACAATAATTCAGCCTAATTTTAGCAAAAAAGGCTGAATTCTTACTATGCTATACACACTGTATACTCGTATTGTTAATGTAAGATTATACTGCAGTAATATGAGACATATTGCTAGTTGTTAGTGTTGCATTATTTCAAGGTAAATATAAATATAAATCAGCTAAACAGTTCCACTTACAGCTGCATGACCAGGTAGTAGTGTGTTCGACTCTCATAGAAATCCTCCAGTCCCACTACATTGTCGTGCTTTATCCTGAAATAGTAACAAACAGGAGGATAACTCCTTAACCTTTGACATGTTAGGCAGCAGATCTAGTCACCGCTAGACTTTATTTATTGCACATTTGAATAAGTGTGTGTGTGTGTTACCTCCTCAGCACATTTATTTCATTTTCTAGGTTGCTATGGGCGAGATGTTTTTTCTTCAGGCATTTCAGGGCATACATTTTCCCAGTTTTCTTCTCTCTCACCATGAAAACCTCTGAAAATGAGCCCCTGTACAAAAACATCAAAGAGTCAAAATGAAACGTGGATTAATGGCAGTCTGTTCAAATGCTAGAAACAAGCTTATTCTTGGATAACAGTTTCATTTTGTTTGTTGTAACAATCCTCTCAGAGATCTACAGAAACATCTTCCCAGGGCGATGGATCCAACAGTACTACAGACCACTGGAACAGGCAGGGGCTAGCTGCTCAAACATAAGCTCTACGAGTTCTTTATTACCTCATTTGAAAGCATTTATATCAGGGTTTGCTTTTTAACAGGTAAAATTCATTCAAAGGTGTGAAAGAAATACTAAGTTTAAATGGGACAGTGGCAAGCACATCATCCAAAACCCTTTGATCATATAATTTTATAGAAAGTGATTCAGATGAGAACTAATGGACACAGTGGAGGAATGATCTACTGCACAGGTGTCAAACTCCAGGCCTTGAGGGCCGGTGTCCTGCAGGTTTTAGATGTTTCCTTCAACCAGCACAGCCAATTTAAATGGTTAAATGACCTCTTCAACATGTCCTGAAGTTCTCAAGAGGCCTGGTAATGAACTCATCATGTGGTTCAGGTGTGCTGACCCAGGGTGAGATCTAAAACCTGCAGGACACCGGCCCTCAAGGCCTGGAGTTGCCCACCCCTGATCTACTGTAAAGTAAATACCATCTGGTGGTATGTTTGAGAATCTAACATTAAAGAAACAATTACCTCTTTACATTCACACTGATGCCAACCCCCCCACCACCAGACTGAACTTTAACAGCAGCAAGGTTCTGGTTTCAAACCTTTCCTGTGTTTCCATTGTGGTTTTCATCCTGGCTCCACCGTCCAAACACGTTTGTTAGATTATCTGCTGATTCTAAATCAGCTGTCGGTATGGCTATGAGATAAACACTGTTTAATGTGTGTGTGTGCGTATTAATGAATAAACATGGCTTGTATAACATGGTGCTTTGAATGATGACTAAGGCTAAAAGAACGATGTATAAACACCACTTCATTTGACTTTGTGTACAATAAATCTGCTGAACAGTTTCCTGAGAACAGCACCTGTTGACCTGCACACAGACACCGACACCTGTTCATAACACCTGCCTTTAATTACACTCAGCACATCCATTCACAAGTGTAGGCGGCCAGACACTTAATCCTGTAATGAAGCAGTGCTAGGATGTTCTCAGACTGATGTCACACACACACACACACACACACACACACACACAGGAGCCTTACTCATGCACTCTGTGACGGGTTTATTAACTCGCTCTTAAACAACTCCTAAGGTTAGTTTAACACGTTGCTACTCTTCACTGATTTAGTGAAGCCAGTATCTCCCAGGTTAGCAGCCAAAACACTTTTAACCAGTATGAGAAACCTTTACAACCAGCTGTCCTAAATCCATTTATAACTTTTCCATTTGGGTAACCAAGAAACCATTTCAGAGGGTGGAAACAGTAGCCTCAGCCTAACTGGTCATATGGAAAGCATTCTGTCTGCTTCCTGCACTGAGGCAGCACTGTCAGAGCTTACAACTATCCACCAGTTGCCCTCAGATCACATGAAGGTGATAGAGAGATGTGGCCTATGTGGAACAAGGTGAAAACACTCTCTTCACTCTCTGCACACCAAATATGGGAGTGGGTGACACAATTATCTGCATTCTGCATAGAGCATACTCCGATCTGGATAGTAACAGCTGCACAGCAAGGATCACCTTCTTTCATTTCCCATAACATCATCCAGCCTCTAGTACAGAAGCAACAGGAAATGTTAGCAAACCCATTCACTGTGTCCAGTATGTGACACTGGTGGTGGAAAAATAGGGGCTCCACAGGGGACTGTACGGTCTCCATTAAACGTCTTCTAATACAACAGTGGTACCTACAGACCTACACCTACAGGTGTTTGAATGATTCAGCGGTTGGATGCATTAGTGACAGACAGGAGGAGGAGCAAAGAGCAGTAATTACTGACGATAGTGAGTTTAAAAAGCTATAGAGTAACATCCCAGGATATTCCCTCAGTGTGTCTGGATACAGCTCAGTCACAACTACCCCCAAATGTCCAACAATCAGCCATAAGATCAGCTCCATGGTCATTAATGTGAAAGTTGTTGTGTATTATTCACAGAGAACTGTGGAACTGTTGCACATTATAGCACTGTTCTGGTCCTGATAAGCCACAGTTACATTTCATTTACTGCACACATATTCAACACTTTATTCTGAGCTTTATCAACCTTGCAAACTTACAGACAATTTGAAATTACCAGTAAATCTAACATGCTCACCTTTGTACCCAAAGGAAGCCTACACAGGCATGTGGAACATACACACTACACACATTAAGGCCACAGCCAATCAGAATGTCCCAACTCAGAAGATGCATATTTAACAGTACAACTGTAACAGGTTCACACATGCACTGCAGCCCTGAGCCTGACTAAGGTACCTGAGAGAGGTTAATGACAGCAAATGCATTCTGTCTCCTGTCAGCTCCAGGGCTCAGCCTGTTTCCACTGGTGACATCAGACCAGTTCCTACATCATCATTGTCTGTTCATATGTGTTTATGTGGAAAACCAACTTTGGATTTATTAGCTCCTGCTACTAAACAACAATACAGAACTTTTTCAGCTGAGAAGGAAGTGAAAATACCGTCATTCACATAGATTTCTGATTGGCAAAGCTAACTCAAAATTTCGAGTTAAAAAGCCAAAGTTTTGAAAAAGAGTTGTGGATGCTCTTTTTTGTGGCGGAAACGGGCTTCCATAGATTGGGCTGCCTGCAGCTCAGCAGATAGAGCAGGTCTTCTGCTGGGCAAGATACTTTGAATGTGTGAGAATGTGAGCTAGAAAGCTACTTAGCTAGAAACACAGAAGCAGAGCTTGTGTGAATGTTGCATAAAGTGCTTTGAGAGCTCCGGGAGGCTTAGAGGTATCCTCACACAGAACCATGACTATGAGTGGAAAGTACTCACGAGCCCATCTTCCCCTTGAAGTCAAACACGTCCTTGATGTTACTGGTGCTTTTCTTCCAGCTGCAAACGATCTCCTTCTGGCCCATCTTAGCTGTAATCGCCTGAACAACCACCAATCACATCAGTTATTCATGCTGACAGTGGAAACGTTTATTTATACATCACACCACGCAACACATGTGAAAGTGCTGGTGAGCCAACGTTTGCAGCATTCTGCTTTACGCCGGTGTCTACATATAACTTAGTGATTGTAGTTACCGTGTGCACTGATGCACTGTGCCTTTGTAGTCAGAGCCAGGTTTGAGTCGATATGATGCTGAAATAAATCATTACAGTAAGTGAAGTTTCATTTATTCAGCTATTCAAAGGAAAAATACCAAACGTCTGCGTTTTCATTTCATGCATTGTGGAGACACTGATAGCATCAAAGCACATGTAACCTATGTGTGTAATTAAAAGGACAGTTTTTCAATCAAATTTTATTTATATAGCACATTTTAAAGACCGAAGTACACCAAAGTGCTTTCCAGTAAAATCATGATACAGATAAAAATCACAATATAAAATATAAATTACAGATATAAATAAAATAAATAGAATATAAAATAATTACATAATCTAAATGCAAAGCCAGATGTAAATTACCCTAATTAGCCTTGAATGCCAGGTTAAACAAATAAGTTTTTAGACGTGATTTAAAAGACTGAATGGAATCTGATGCACGAATATGAAGAGGAAGAGTATTCCATAACCTGGGTGCGGCAACGGCAAAGGCACGGTCTCCTCTGGTCTTCAGCCGAGACCTAGGTTGCACTAAGAGCAGTTGGCCCGATGATCTTAGTGCTCTCTTAGGGCTATACAGACAGAGGAGATCAGCTAGGTAGTCAGGTGCCATATTGTTTAGGATTTTATAGGTAAACAATAAAATTTTAAAATCGATTCAAGGGGTTTGTGTGTCCCAGGGATCTCAGGGGCTATGTTGTCTGGGGGCTTTTGCCCCCTGGTAGGGTCTCCCATGGCAAATTGGTCCTGGGTGAGGGACCAGACAAAGAGCGATTCAGAAGACCCTTATGAAAAAAACATCGAGGGAACAGTTTACCCTGCCCGGGATAGGGTTACCGGGGCCCCGCCCTGGAGCCAGGCCCGGGGAGGGTGCCCGAGGGCGAGCGTCTGGTGGCCGGGCCTTAGTCCATGGGGCCCGGCCGGGCACAGCCCGAAGAGGAGACATGGGCCCATCCTCCCGCAGGCCCACCACCCGCAGGAGGCGCCATAGGGGTCGGGTGCATTGTGTGCTGGGCGGCAGCCAGGAGCGGAGGCCCTGGCAGACTGATCGCCGGCTGCCAAGACTGGCAATAGGGACATGGAATGTCACCTCTCTGGTGGGGAAGGAGCCTGAGTTAGTGCGTGAGGTTGAGAGGTACCGGCTAGATATAGTCGGGCTCACCTGTACGCATGGCTTGGGCTCTGGAACCAGTCTCCTAGAGAGGGGCTGGACTCTGTCTCAGTCTGGAGTTGCCCCTGGTGAGAGGCGGCGGGCTGGGGTGGGTATTCTAATATCCCCTCGGCTTGCTGCTGGTACATTGGGGTTTTTCCCGGTGGATGAGAGGGTTTGTTCCCTGCGCCTTAGGGTCGGGGAAAGGGTCCTGACTGTCATCTGCGCTTATGCGCCGAGTGGCAGTTCAGAGTACCCAGCCTTCCTAGAGTCCCTCGGGGGGTGCTGGAAGGTGCCCCACCGGGAGACTCTGTTGTCCTGCTGGGAGACTTCAATGCTCATGTGGGTAACAACAGCGAGACCTGGAGGGGCGTGATTGGGAGGAACGGCCTCCCTGATCTGAATCCGAGCGGTGTTTTGTTATTGGACTTCTGTGCAAATCACAGTTTGGCCATAACGAACACCTTGTTCGAACATAAGAGTGTCCATAAGTGCACGTGGCACCAGGATGCTCTAGGCCGCAGGTCGATGATCGATTTTGTAATCGTATCACCAGACCTACGACCATATGTTCTGGACACTCGGGGTAAAGAGAGGGGCTGAGCTGTCAACTGATCACCACCTGGTGGTGAGTTGGATCAGGTGGCGGGGAGGACACTGGACAGACCCGGTGCACCTAAACGCGTAGTGAGGGTGTGCTGGGAACGTCTAGCAGAGGCCCCAGTCTGCGAGATCTTCAACTCACACCTCCGGCAGAGCTTCAACAGCATTCCGAGGGAGACTGGGGACATTGAGTCCGAATGGACCATGTTCAGCGTCTCCATCGCCGAAGCTGCTGCATTGAGCTGCGGCCGCAAGGTGGTTGGTGCCTGCCGTGGTGGTAATCCCCGAACCAAATGGTGGACACCAGAGGTGAAGGGAGCCACCAAGCTGAAGAAGGAGTCCTATCGGGCTTGGTTAGCCTGTGGGACTCCGGAGGCAGCCGACAGGTATCGACAGGCCAAGCGGAATGCGGCTCGGGCAGTGGCTGAAGCAAAAACTCGGGTGTGGGAGGAGTTCGGAGAGGCCATGGAAAAAGACTTTCGGACTGCCTCGAAGAGATTCTGGCAAACCGTCAGGCGTCTCAGGAGGGGAAAGCGGTGCTCTACCTGCACTGTGTATAGTGCTGGCGGAGCGCTGCTGACGTCGACTGAGAAAATTGTCAGGCGGTGGAAGGAATACTTCGAGGACCTCCTTAATCCCACTGACACGTCTTCCGAGGAGGAAGCAGAGTCTGGGGATGAGGGGAATGACCCGCCAATTTCCGGGGGCGAGGTCACTGAGGCAGTTAAACAACTCCTTGGTGGCAGAGCCCCTGGTGTTGATGAGGTCCGCCCGAGTTCCTGAAGGCTCTGGATGTTGTAGGGCTGTCCTGGTTGACACGCCTCTACAATGTTGCGTGGAGATCAGGGGCAGTACCCCTGGACTGGCAGACCGGGGTGGTGGTCCCCATCTTTAAGAAGGGAGACCGGAGGGTGTGTTCCAACTACAGGGGGATCACACTCCTCAGCCTCCCTGGGAAAGTCTATGCCAGGGTGCTGGAAAGGAGAGTTCGTCCGTTAGTCGAACCTCGGATACAGGAGGAACAATGCGGTTTTCGTCCTGGTCGCGGAACACTGGACCAGCTCTTTATCCTCTCAAGGATACTTGAGGGTGCATGGGAGTTTGCCCAACCAGTCTACATGTGTTTTGTGGACTTGGAGAAGGCATTCGACCGTGTCCCTCGGGTGTCCTGTGGGAGGTGTTGCGGGAGTATGGGGTGTCTGGCCCATTGCTACGGGCCATTCGATCCCTATACAACCGTTGCAAGAGTTTGGTTCGCATTGCCGGCAATAAGTCGGACTCGTTTCCGGTGGGTGATGGGCTCCGCCAGGGCTGCCCTTTGTCACCGGTTCTGTTCATAATTTTTATGGACAGGATTTCTAGGCGCAGCCAAGTGGCGGAGGGCTTTCGCTTCGGTGGCCTCAGAATCTCATCTCTGCTTTTTGCGGATGATGTGGTTCTGTTGGCTTCATCAGGTGAAGGCCTCCAGCTCGCACTGGAGCGGTTCGCAGCCGAGTGTGAAGCAGCGGGAATGAGGATCAGCACCTCCAAATCTGAGGCCATGGTCCTCAGCCGGAAAAGGGTGGAGTGCCCTCTCCGGGTCGGGGATGAGCTCCTGCCCCAAGTGGAGGAGTTCAAGTATCTCGGGGTCTTGTTCGCGAGTGATGGGAGAAGGGAGCCGGAGATTGACAGACGGATTGGTGCTGCGGCTGCAGTGATGCGGACGCTGCACCGGTCCGTCGTGGTGAAGAGGGAGCTGAGTGTAAAAGCGAAGCTCTCAATTTACCGGTCGATCTACGTCCCTACCCTCACCTATGGCCACGAGCTGTGGGTAGTGACCGAAAGAACGAGATCGCGGATACAAGCGGCAGAAATGAGCTTCCTCCGAAGGGTGGCTGGCCTCTCCCTTAGAGATAGGGTGAGAAGTTCGGCCATCCGGGAGGGGCTCAGAGTAGAGCCGCTGCTCCTCCGCATCGAAAGGAGCCAGTTGAGGTGGCTCGGGCATCTGACAAGGATGCCTCCTGGGCGCCTCCTGGGTGAGGTGTTCCGGGCATGTCCCACCGGGAGGAGGCCCGGGGCAGACCCAGGACACGCTGGAGAGATTATATCTCTCGGCTGGCCTGGGAACGCCTTGGTATTCCCCGGATAAGCTGGAGGAGGTGGCTGGGGAGAGGGAGGTCTGGGCTTCTCTGCTTAGGCTGCTGCCCCCCGCGACCCGGCCTCGGATAAAGCGGATGAAGATGGATGGATGGATTCAATATTTAATAGGAAGCCAATGTAAGTTGGCCAGAACAGGGGTGATAGAATCATCAGTGCCAGTCAAGAGACGTGCTGCGGCATTTTGGACCAGCTGCAATCGCTGAAGAAGAGAAGATTGTAGGCCCAAATAAAGAGAATTACAATAATCCAGTCTTGAAGTGATGAAAGCATGAATGAGTTTCTCCAGATCTTTGCGTGGTATATATGGTTTAGCCTTAGAAATTAGGCATAGTTGGTGAAAGCTGGTTTTTACCACAGTAGAGACCTGTTTATCTAGTTTGAAGGAACTATCCATGAAAACTCCAAGATTCCTAGCAGCTTCAGTAAGGTGATTAGCAACAGGCCTGAGTGTGCCAGTCAGTTGTCCCAGAGGCATATTTCTATCAAAAACGATAATTTCGGTCTTCTTTTCATTTAAAGTAAGAAAGTTATGTGATAACCAGTCTTTAACATCCCTCAGACAATCAAACAGAGGATGTAGTGAGGATGAAACATCCCCAGTCAGGTGGAGGTAGATTTGAATATCATCAGCATAGCAGTGAAAAGAGACATTATGTTTTTCAAAGATGGAGCACAAGGGCAGCATGTACAGAGAAAACAACACAGGACCCAATACCGAGCCCTGGGGCACACCACAGCAAAAAGGGGCAGAAGAACAGGAATATTTTCGCATCATGACAGAGAATGACCTCTCAGAGAAATATGATTTAAACCATGATAGAACATTTCCTTTAAGGCCTACTACTTGTTCCAACCTTGCCAAAAGGATAGCATGGTGAACCGTGTCAAAGACTGAAGTCAAATCCAATAGAACTAAGACCGCAGAGCGCCCAGAGTCGGCGATTAGAAGAAGGTCATTGAAAACTCTTAGTAGGGCAGTTTCGGTGCTGTGACGCGGTCTAAATCCAGACTGAAATTTATCACTTATACCATTTCTCTCTAAGTGGGTCTGTAGTTTCTGAAGCACTATTTTCTCTAAAATTTTTGACATGAAAGGGAGTTTAGAAATCGGCCTGTAATTTGCTAGAGTGTTACGATCAAGGCTGCTTTTCTTGATAACAGGTTGCACGACTGCATGTTTAAAGACAGTCGGAACACAGCCAGATAACAGTGATGAGTTCATTAAAAATAAGATACAGGACCCGATTGTACCTATGGCCACGAGCTGTGGGTAGTGACCGAAAGAACGAGATCGCAGATACAAGCGGCAGAAATGAGCTTCCTCCGAAGGGTGGCTGGCCTCTCCCTTAGAGATAGGGTGAGAAGTTCGGCCATCCGGGAGGGGCTCAGAGTAGAGCCGCTGCTCCTCCGCATCGAAAGGAGCCAGTTGAGGTGGCTCGGGCATCTGACAAGGATGCCTCCTGGGCGCCTCCTGGGTGAGGTGTTCCGGGCATGTCCCACCGGGAGGAGGCCCCGGGGCAGACCCAGGACACGCTGGAGAGATTATATCTCTCGGCTGGCCTGGGAACGCCTTGGTATTCCCCTGGATAAGCTGGAGGAGGTGGCTGGGGAGAGGGAGGTCTGGGCTTCTCTGCTTAGGCTGCTGCCCCCGCGACCCGGCCTCGGATAAAGCGGATGAAGATGGATGGATGGATTCAATATTTAATAGGAAGCCAATGTAAGTTGGCCAGAACAGGGGTGATAGAATCATCAGTGCCAGTCAAGAGACGTGCTGCGGCATTTTGGACCAGCTGCAATCGCTGAAGAAGAGAAGATTGTAGGCCCAAATAAAGAGAATTACAATAATCCAGTCTTGAAGTGATGAAAGCATGAATGAGTTTCTCCAGATCTTTGCGTGGTATATATGGTTTAGCCTTAGAAATTAGGCATAGTTGGTGAAAGCTGGTTTTTACCACAGTAGAGACCTGTTTATCCAGTTTGAAGGAACTATCCATGAAAACTCCAAGATTCCTAGCAGCTTCAGTAAGGTGATTAGCAACAGGCCTGAGTGTGCCAGTCAGTTGTCCCAGAGGCATATTTCTATCAAAAACGATAATTTCGGTCTTCTTTTCATTTAAAGTAAGAAAGTTATGTGATAACCAGTCTTTAACATCCCTCAGACAATCAAACAGAGGATGTAGTGAGGATGAAACATCCCCAGTCAGGTGGAGGTAGATTTGAATATCATCAGCATAGCAGTGAAAAGAGACATTATGTTTTTCAAAGATGGAGCACAAGGGCAGCATGTACAGAGAAAACAACACAGGACCCAATACCGAGCCCTGGGGCACACCACAGCAAAAAGGGGCAGAAGAACAGGAATATTTTCGCATCATGACAGAGAATGACCTCTCAGAGAAATATGATTTAAACCATGATAGAACATTTCCTTTAAGGCCTACTACTTGTTCCAACCTTGCCAAAAGGATAGCATGGTGAACCGTGTCAAAGACTGAAGTCAAATCCAATAGAACTAAGACCGCAGAGCGCCCAGAGTCGCGCGATTAGAAGAAGGTCATTGAAAACTCTTAGTAGGGCAGTTTCGGTGCTGTGACGCGGTCTAAATCCAGACTGAAATTTATCACTTATACCATTTCTCTCTAAGTGGGTCTGTAGTTTCTGAAGCACTATTTTCTCTAAAATTTTTGACATGAAAGGGAGTTTAGAAATCGGCCTGTAATTTGCTAGAGTGTTACGATCAAGGCTGCTTTTCTTGATAACAGGTTGCACGACTGCATGTTTAAAGACAGTCGGAACACAGCCAGATAACAGTGATGAGTTCATTAAAAATAAGATACAGGACCCGATTGTACCTATGGCCACGAGCTGTGGGTAGTGACCGAAAGAACGAGATCGCAGATACAAGCGGCAGAAATGAGCTTCCTCCGAAGGGTGGCTGGCCTCTCCCTTAGAGATAGGGTGAGAAGTTCGGCCATCCGGGAGGGGCTCAGAGTAGAGCCGCTGCTCCTCCACATCGAAAGGAGCCAGTTGAGGTGGTTCGGGCATCTGACAAGGATGCCCCCTGGGCGCCTCCTGGGTGAGGTGTTCCGGGCATGTCCCACCGGGAGGAGGCCCAGGCAGACCCAGGACGCGCTGGAGAGATTATATCTCTCGGCTGGCCTGGGAACGCCTTGGTGTTCCCTCGGATGAGCTGGAGGAGGTGGCTGGGGAGAGGGAGGTCTGGGCTTCTCTGCTTAGGCTGCTGCCCCCGCGACCCGACCTTGGATAAAGCGGATGAGGATGGATGGATGGATGGATGGATGGATGGATGGATGGATGGATGGATGGATGGATGGATGGATGGATGGATGGATGGATGGATGGACCCGATTGTATTCAATGCATCCTTAATGATACGAGAAGGAATAATGTCATGCAGAGAATTTGAGCTTCTCTGGTTATTAATTATTTCGAGAATGACACAGGTTCAAGCTGTTGAAAGACCATTGAACATTCGGAAACTGGGGCTTGATTTACTACCAGAGAATGTGGGGCCCTTAACACTGAGATTTTATCTATAAAATAATTTAGAAATTTTTCGCAGAGGGCCTCGGAGGCACCCATCGAAACATCAGAGCAAGGGTTAACCACTGAGTTAAAGATTTTAAACAGAACTCGAGGATTGTGACTATTAGTTGCAATAATGTTCGACAAAAAAGAAGTTTGTGCCATTTTGGCAGCCTTCTGAAATTTAGACCAGCTCATATGCAGGATGTCAAGGGACACCTGAAGTTGACCTTTTTTCCCATCTCCTCTCAGCTCGACGACATTCACGCCTAAGAGCAAGGGTGGATTCATTTAGCCAGGGTTGGCGAGAGGTTTTACGGCGTTTAGTCTTTACTGGAGCCACAGTGTCCAAAATAGAAGAGCATGTAGAAATAAAAGAGTTGACTATGCCATCAACCGCGAGAGGTGGATTACTGATGTCATCGTAACAGGCAGAGTTAGCAAAGGCCGCAGAGAAAACGCACTCTCTCTGTCCTCTGTGTGTGTCCTTGTGTCACTCTGTCCTCGATGTGTCTCCTTGTGTCACTCTGTCCTCTGTGTGTCTCCTTGTGTCTCTGTCCTCTGTGTGTGTCCTGTGTGTGTCCTTGCGTCCCTCTGTCCTCTGTGTGTGTCCTTGTGTCCCTCTGTCCTCTGTGTGTGTCCTTGTGTCCTTGTGTCCCTCTGTCCTCGATGTGTCTCCTTGTGTCACTCTGTCCTCTGTGTGTGTCCTTGTGTCACTCTGTCCTCTGTGTGTGTCTCCTTGTGTCCCTCTGTCCTCTGTGTGTGTCCTTGTGTCACTCTGTCCTCGATGTGTCTCCTTGTGTCCCTCTGTCCTCTGTGTGTCTCCTTGTGTCCCTCTGTCCTCTGTGTGTGTCCTGTGTGTGTCCTTGCGTCCCTCTGTCCTCTGTGTGTGTCCTTGTGTCCCTCTGTCCTCTGTGTGTGTGCTTGTCTCTCTGTCCTCTGTGTGTCTCCTTGTGTCACTCTGTCCTCTGTGTGTCTCCTTGTGTCTCTGTCCTCTGTGTGTGTCCTTGTGACCCTCTGTCCTCCGTGTGTGTCCTTGTCTCTCTGTCCTCTGTGTGTGTCCTTGCGTCCCTCTGTCCTGTGTGTGTGTCTTTGTGTCCCTCTGTCCTCTGTGTGTCTCCTTGTTTCTCTGTCCTCTGTGTGTGTCCTGTGTGTGTCCTTGCGTCCCTCTGTCCTCTGTGTGTGTCCTTGTGTCCCTCTGTCCTCTGTGTGTCTCCTTGTGTCTCTGTCCTCTGTGTGTGTCCTTGTGACCCTCTGTCCTCGGTCTGTGTCCTTGTCTCTCTGTCCTCTGTGTGTCTTCTTGTGTCCCTCTGTCCTCTGTGTGTCTCCTTGTCCCTCTGTCCTCTGTGTGTGTCCTTGTGTCCCTCTGTCCTCTGTGTGTGTCCTTGTGTCCTTCTGTCCTCTGTGTGTGTCCTTGTCTCGCTGTTCTCTGTGTGTCTTCTTGTGTTCCTCTGTCCTCTGTGTGTCTCCTTGTCTCTCTGTCCTCTGTGTGTGTCCTTGTGTCCCTCTGTCCTCTCTGTGTGTCCTTGTGTCACTCTGTCCTCGATGTGTCTCCTTGTGTCACTCTGTCCTCTGTGTGTCTCCTTGTGTCTCTGTCCTCTGTGTGTGTCCAGTGTGTGTCCTTGCGTCCCTCTGTCCACTGTGTGTGTCCTTGTGTCTCTGTCCTCTGTGTGTGTCCTGTGTGTGTCCTTGCGTCCCTCTGTCCACTGTGTGTGTCCTTGTCTCGCTGTCCTCTGTGTGTGTCCTTGTCTCTCTGTCCTCTGTGTGTGTCCTTGTGTCCCACTGTCCTCTGTGTGTGTCCTTGTCTCGCTGTCCTCTGTGTGTCCTTGTCTCTCTGTCCTCTGTGTGTGTCCTTGTGTCCCACTGTCCTCTGTGTGTGTCCTTGTGTCCCTCTGTCCTCTGTGTGTGTCCTTGTCTCTCTGTCCTCTGTGTGTGTCCTTGTGTCCCTCTGTGTGTGTCCTTGTCTCTCTGTCCTCTGTGTGTGTCCTTGTGACCCTCTGTCCTCTGTGTGTGTCCTTGTGTCCCTCGGTGTGCGTCCTTGTCTCTCTGTCCTCTGTGTGTCTCCTTGTGTCCCTCTGTCCTCGGTGTGTGTCCTTGCGTCCATCTGTCCTCTGTGTGTGTCCTTGTCTCTCTGTCCTCTGTGTGTGTCCTTGTGACCCTCTGTCCTCTGTTTGTGTCCTTGTGTCCCTGTCCTCTGTGTGTGTCCTTGTGACCCTCTGTCCTGTGTGTGTGTCCTTGTCTCTCTGTCCTCTGTGTCCCTCCTTTGTGTTTGGTTTCCCTTAGCTGTTCCCATGTTCCCCTCCTTGTGTTCCACCCCGTCTCCCTATGTCTGCATGTTCCACGTCCCATTGTCAGGCTTGTGTTGTCACAGTCTACATCTTTGTGTGTGTGTTCAGGTTTTTCTTCCCCTGTGGTGTCATGTTCATGTGTGTCAGCTGTGTTTTCCGTGTGTTTCCACTTCCCCGTCTGTGTATTTAGTAGGGGTGCAACAATACTCGTATCGATCTTGAACCGTTCGATACAGTGCTTTCGGTTCGGTACGCATATGTATCGAACAATACAAAATTTTTAATTTATTTTATCAACTTTTCTTCTGATGATGCTGTCTGTGTTGAGCGCTCAGTGGATCTGCGTTCGACTACTCCGCCTAGGCTGTACTGTCGAGTGCAGATCCACTGAGCACAGCGCAAGCTAGCAAGACATAAGTTAAGCTCGTTGCAACATGGCAACTGCCTCAACGCTACCCGAAATTGAACCTCCCCCACCCTCATTCAGATCCGGCGTTTGGAACTATTTTGGTTTTCATGTGAAGCATGACCCTGATGGTCAGCGCGTCATGGACAAAAGTAAAACAGTATGTCGGATGTGCCACGCAATGCTCAATTACATTGGTGGGAACTAGTGCGTTAGCGCAGTTAGCTCGTTAATGTGTTGACGCCATCCAGCCTCACGCACGGGGCGATCCGCTGTAACTCGTTAACGGAGATTTGCCACGTTATGGCGTTAGTGTCATTTTAATGAGATTAACACTGACAACACTAGTGGGAACCAGTGTTGGTCAAGTTACTTGAAAAAAGTAATCAGTAGCTAATTACTGATTACTTCCCCAAAAAAGTAATCCCGTTACTTTACTGATTACTTATTTTCAAAAGTAATTAATTACTTAGTTACTTAGTTACTCTTAAAAACACAATTTACAACCTGAATAGGTAATAAAGCGATAGATCTTTCAGCCCAATTCTACTTTTTCTGCATAATCCATCATACAAAATGTAATCAAATGGAAAAGTCTCTTCTCTTCTCTCTAAATTTTTTAACTTTATGCATCAAGCAAAAACTTGATTTATATGCAACATTCTCTGACTGGAAGAAATTTGTTTAACATTTAAACCTATTTTCTGCACATTCCAGCACATAAAATAAAATATTTTTTTTGTGTGTGTTTACACTCACTCTTTTAAATAGATGCAAGTAAAACAGCAGAAAATAAATAAAGTCAAAGACTAGTTGCTCTATTTTCACCTGTAAAGCAGGACTGGGGTAGGCGGAGGTTTGCCCTGGTGTAGGTGTGCCGCAGCGGTCAGTTGACTCCGCGAGTTTCTCTGTGAATTTCCCATTACAGTTGTAGCGCACTCGGTGCTTGCTTGGAAGTTTAGGGGGGGTTTTCGCTGTAAAAAGAAGTTTTCTTCCCACGCACACCGTTTTTGCAATGGTAATCCCTTACATCACTCGTTACTTGAAAAAAAGTAATCGGATTACAGTAACGCATTACAAGTAACGCGTTACTGCTCGTCTCTGGTGGGAACACAATGAATATGACTGCACATTTACACCGACATCATCCTAGTGCAAAGACAAGTGGAAGCAGACAAAAACAACAAGCACACATGCTACAAACTTTACCCGAGTCATTTAGACAGCTGTTAGCACATGATTCTCCTTATGGGGACCTGATATGTTTAATATGCTGCTGAGAATATACCCCAGAAGAAGCGAATACTATAGCTTTTATTTTGGAAAGAGCCCTTTCTCTGTAATAAACTCTCTTTTCCAAAGATGAGTGATTATTCGATCTGATAGATTTTTTTATTTTTTTATTTTGTTGTTTCAGCAACATTAAATTTAAAAACTGTACTTTTGAGTTAAAATATATATTTATAATTTTAATGAATTACAAATTAAAAAGGCATGAACATTTTTTTGTATCGAAAAAATATCGAACCGTGACACCAAAGTATCGAACCGAACCGAACCGTGAATTTTGTGTATCGTTGCACCCCTAGTATTTAGGTCCTCTGTCTCCCTCTGTTCATCATCTATTAACCTTCCCAAGTATCAACTGTTCTTGTTTTTTCTTGTGTTCCTGGTTTTCGTGTATTTAGTTTTCCCAGTTTAGGATCTTGTAATTAGTTTCTGATTTAGTTGGTTTTCATGTTTGGTTAATGTTTTGTTTTTGGCCATAATAAAAGGCACACTTTTAGTTCCAATCTAGTTCTGTTTCCACGTTTCGTTCGTCTGCCTTTGGATCCACTCCTCTCCACTCCACACCGTCTGTTAGTGATGTCAGTCCTCTGCTTTCTATTACCTGCACCTAATTTTGTTTAACACACTCAGGTGTATGTCCTGTGTCATTCTTCCAGGTTTGTTTCTGTTATTTTGTGTTTAAAGGTTCATTTCAATATGTTGTTTATTTTATTTTTTTTAAATAGTATATTGGTAAGATTGACTAGTTCTAGTCTAACTGAGAAGTGTTGTAATTTTATTGTCAGCATGTAAACAATCCACTGAAAATTTACTCCATTTTCAGAGAGTGGTCTGAAAAGTTCATTTCGTAGCCTGGGAATGCGGATATACATAGAGTTTATACACATCTGATACTTTGGAGAATAGAGGACTGAACCCTAAGCCTACCTAGTCCTTCACAACCCTTAAAATATCACCCCATTTCCCCCTTGTTACATAAACAGTTGCGTGTCCAAGCCTGAGCTCACTTCTCACTGGCAAAGCCCATTTCTACTTATCAGGGCCACAGGATTCAAAAAGGCAGAGGATTAGAGCGATAAATACCTGTGCTTACTTAATCTCCCCATCCACCCTGCCTTCTCATTTCCTCCTGTACTCCTGCCATATCCCCTGAATGCTGGTTGTTTTATTATGCAGACTTGAAACTGAGCATCCTTGAATATTGCCAGTGCATACTAAAAGGCATATGTTAAATTATGACGTGTATATTTCGTTAGTTTTCTTGTGTGGAACATTTGATAATATACAATAACTTAGCATTACACATTTTCTGCTACACAAGCGTGTTTTATTAAATGTAAAGTTACATTTGTTTTCCTATTTACAGTATATAAATAGGAATAATGTGTAATAATAATAATAATTCTTATGTCCAGCTATGTCCAGCTATTAAACGGTTTGTAAACAGAGAGAGAGAATAACTGAAATGAACCAATCCCTTACCTTAATCACAGACATGAAATAAACGGAGCATTTGCCAGAGGACCTGTGAACAGTCGGTTGAGGTATCCCAGTGGTGACCCGCCTGTTTCTGGTGACTCCTCCTCTTCTTGAGCAGGGGCGGGGCCTCCCCATTCATCTCTTCCACAGTGCTGCATTCAAAGAGCCATGGGATTTACGCTACAGCGCCAGGATTGTGAAGTAGATGAGACTGCATAATTACAGTGATAGTTCCAACTGAATGAAACTGCTGCATTCAAAAAAACCACACTTTACCTGATTTATTTTATTTAGTACATGAATGCATATTTCATAAAACAAATGTTTTCAAAAATCATAGCAGTTTGAAATAATAGCCAAATATGTGTGTTTTGGGTAAATGTCTGGTTATTTACCCCAAACCAAAAAATTTACTGAATTTACTGCATCCAGGTTCTCCATTCATCCACTGCTTATCAGGATCACAGCGGCCTATCCCAGCTGTCACAGAGCAAGAGGCAGGGTCCTATGGAGGACCACAAGAGCCACGCACATCGAAATAAAGAATTCTGTGCTTAAATAATGAATTGTAGAATAAATTCTGCATTTGTAAATTCATTTTTGAATTCCAATGGTGATTCCACTCCTCATTTCAAAATCCATTTCCCTTTCCTGTTCACTCAGGGATTAATTTTTGGATTAGCTGTTGGATTAACAACTTTATTTTAAAAATCCTGCGGCTATTCAAATTAGCCACACCGTGGGATGTAAGGAGCTCTCTGATTGGTTGGTCAGACACAGGCTGTCTGCCAGCCTGGATTTTTCTAGCTCATAGCTTCACCCTGCTAAGAAGCGTGTGTGCTTGTACAAAGGCCGTTCAGCCTCGGGATTTACACTCGGCTGGACACGGATATGTGAAGAATGAAGGGATCCTGCAGCAAAATGGAGAGTTAACCTCTGACTGAGTGCCCGTTTACTCAGTCTGACCACCTGTTGAAGGTAACATGCTAACATGCTAATATGGCTAACACTAGCATCACCGCATGCTGCCCCGTTATTTTAAGGTCATCTTAGCTTATGAAAGTTTTACGTCGCAGCTGTACGAGCTCGCTACGTGTTTTGTAAGCTGCTGTGCTCTTCACAAATAAAGCTGGAAGCAGCTCAGACTGTTAGAACCAGCACTGAGCCCTGTTACATTTATACAGTGTTAGAGCAATGGCTGCAATGGGGCATCTTAACACAGCCTGCACCTGGGGTCTTGCCTGGTGTGATAGACCCCAGTCTCTATGGATCTTGTACTCAGAGCTTGTTCTTGTGCTGCCATGATTAGTGCCTCTGTGCTGCCTTTCAGTCCAGCCTTGTCCAGCCACTGGTAGGATTTCTGGATATCAGCCACCTCCTCTATCTGCCGGTGGTACATACCATGCAGGGGTCTGTCCTTCCATGATGGTTCCTCGTCTTCCTCCTCTTTCTTGGGTTTCTGCTGCCTGAGATATTCACTGAGCACTCGGTCAGTTGGGGCCATCTTCCCAATGTATTAGGGTTAGGGTTAGGGTCACTTTCTTGTCTTGATGTCAGTGGCTTCTATCTCCTCCTTTGGCCAGCCTATTACCCCAGCAGGGTACCTGATCACGGGCAGGGCGTAGGTGTTGATGGCCCGGATCTTGTTCTTACCGTTCAGCTGACTCCTCAGGACTTGCCTGACCCTCTGCAGGTACTTGGTGGTTGCAGCTTTCCTAGCTGCCTCTTCATGGTTCCCATTCGCCTGCGGGATCCCCAGGTACTTGTAACTGTCCTCTATGTCTGCAATGTTGCCTTCTGGTAGTTCGATCCCCTCAGTTCTGACTACGTTCCCTGTCTTTGTTACCATCCGACTACACTTCTCCAGTCCGAATGACATCCCGATGTCATTGCTGTATATCCTGGTAGTGTGGATCAGTGAATCGATGTCTCGTTCACTCTTGGCATACAGCTTGATGTCATCCATGTACAGGAGGTGGCTGACAACCGCTCCGTTCCGTAGTCGGTATCCGTAGCCAGTCTTGTTAATGATCTCACTGAGGGGGTTCAGGCCTATGCAGAACAGCAGTGGGGACAGAGCATCTCCTTGGTAGATCCCGCACTTGATGGTGACTTGTGCTATGGGCTTGGAGTTGGCCTCTAGTGTTGTACGCCACATCCCCATTGAGTTCCTGATGAAGGCTCTTAGGGTCCTGTTGATCTTGTACAATTCTAGGCATTCCAGTATCCAGCTGTGGGGCATTGAGTCATAGGCCTTCTTGTAATCAATCCAGGCTGTGCACAGGTTGGTCAGCCTGGTCTTGCAGTCTCAGCTGACTGTCCTGTCTACCAGTAGCTGGTGTTTTGCACCTCTGGTATTCTTGCCCATCGCTTTCTGTGCCCCGCTCATGTATTGACCCAATGGCCTGTTCATCTTAGCCGATATGATGCCTGACAGGAGCTTCCATGTAGTACTGAGGCAGGTAATTGGTCGGTAGTTGGATGAGACCGGTCCCTTCTTGGGGTCCTTGTGGATCAGGACCGTCTGGCCTTCAGTTAGCCACTCTGGGTGTCTCTCGTCAACTAGTAGCTGGTTCATTTGTGCTGCCAGGCGCTTATGGAGTGCAGTCAGCTTCTTCAGCCAGTAGGCGTGAACCATGTCGGGGCCTGGTGCTGTCCAACTCTTCATACTAGAGACCCTTGGTTGGATGTCTGCCACCGTGATGGTTACTGGACCCTGTTCAGGAAGGTTGCTATGGTCTGCCCTCAGATCCGCTATCTACTGAGCATTGCCGTTATGGGTTGCGTCCTTCTCCCATATGCTCTTCCAGTATTGCTCCGTCTCCAACCTTGCAAACTTTCTTATTGGAAGTTTTCACAGCTGCCAGAAAGGGACAGATTTCTGGCTGGTCTTAATGAGTGGTCGTTGCTCTCTCATTTTCTCTGGAATTGCTACACGGAGGATGTAACACCCATGATAAGCGCTGAGGTTTGTGTCCTTGTCAGAAATCAGCAATACTCAGCTTCCAGGTTAGGAAAAGTGGAACCAGAAGATATTCAAATGCATCTCCTCACAGCTGCTGATGAATTCTACAAAAAACAAAGTTTGTTAAAAACATTTGCAGGTGAATCACCACTGATTTATCAGTGACATCCATTTACTCAAAAATTACTGACAAGTGGACAACTACAATATATATTTTATAATTTCAACAATGTGGGAGTGTGGACGCTTCCTCTCTTTGCTCTTCATATGCTTTGCTTTGCTTCTTTTATTGATTTTTATTGATTTTTATGCTGATTTTTTCCTTTTTTTCTGTATGAGCTTACCTGCGAGAGCTTCTGGACACTTATAGATCATTAGGACTAAAGTGTTCTTAACAGAAACAGCAACATTTTTATAGTTACCTTATCCTCAGCGCTCCGTGTGTCTGTGGCCTAGACACAGCTGAAGCCTGATTACAGCGTCTGGGCACCGAACAGCCTCAATAGCCTGGAAAGGTGCTAACCGCTAGGCTAACTAGCAACAAGATGCCCTCCCTCTCCACAGATGACTACCACAAACTCCTGCAGAAGATTGCAGTACTGGAGACAAAAATTCATCGCTTAGAAGTAAACGTGGAGGTAAATGGACTGTGTGGAAATGAAACAACCTTGCCTTTGATTCAAAGCAATGGCGATGATCAAGCTAGTACACAGCTAAGGAGCACAGATAACATGACCAAGAAAGTAGACTCTGTGCATTATTATAAATCATCAAGCGAAAATCCCCCCTTGGACTGTCCTGGTGCAAAACCAAGACATAAATCATGTCTCCTGGAAGGGGGAGGACGTATCACAGGCAGAGCACAGCGAGCTGAAATCTCTGAAACCGACTGGCCTTCACTTCCTACGAGACAGAGAAGCTCTTCTACCCCTGTATACGGGAGGAAACAGGACTGGACAACCGTGAATAGGAAGCCTAACAACAAACCTCCAAAACAACTGAATGTGAAACTGCAGAACAGATTTGCTCCACTATCAAAGGACCCTGCATCTATATCGGACAACCATCCATCTAAAAGTAGCGAAGTAAGGTCTGAAAATCTGTTGAAAAGTAAAAGGCCACAGGAAAGCTAAAGGCTAGGCCTGAAACTCTGATTGTAGGTGACTCTGCCGTAAAGGATGTACAAAGGATGTGCGGTAAGAACACTAAAGTCCTCTGCTTTCCTAAGGATATGGTCAACAACCTGAAGGAGAGAATTCTTCAGATTGCAGATGAATATCCAACCGTGACAAACATTGTTCTGCATACAGGGTCAAACGATGTGTCCAAACAACAGTCGGAGGTTCTGAAACGGGACTTTACTGGATTATTAAACACTGTAAACTCTCTGAATGCAGCTGTATTCATCAGTGGACCTGTACCGCCCATCAGAGGAGGAGACGAGAGATTCAGCAGGTTGTTTGCACTGAATAAATGGCTTATATCAGCATGTACTGACCACTCAGTGCATTTTATCAACAACTTTAATATTTTTTTTGGGAACGCAGGCATCTGTTTAAAGCAAATGGATTTAATTTTAACAAGTCAGGGGTGAAACTGTTCACCTCCAACCTGTTTTATTCCATACGTCATCCATCTGTGCTTGGTGCCAAGGCTGAGATAAACGAGGAGTTATCTCATAAAGAGGAACAAACAGTACTCCAAGAACAGACAAAGCCCAGCAGAAACCTTGAGGAGGAGCTCCATCTGCCCCCACCCGGGAAGAGCCTCAGAAAGGAGAGACATCTGAGGCAAGAAGAGGGGTCCCTACTCGCCTCCAACTCTCTCAACAACACCAACGACCAGGACCAGGGACCACGACCTTCCCCAGTCCCCCAAACCCCTGACAGGCCATCACCCTCCTCCCCCTCCCTTTCTCCCTCCTCCCCACACCTGAAATTCACTGAGGAGATGATGGAGCGGGTCAATGCTGGGCTCAGATCTACCCCCGGCCCAATCCCTCATAAACCCCCCACCAGAGCAGCCAAAGGTTCGCCATCGAGCCCCGCCCTCAACAGAGCAATCAAAGTTACATTGCGCAGCCTCGCCCCCCTTAGTTCCTCCTTACCACCTTCATGCCCTGTCTCCGCAGTCTGATGTGTGATGTGTGGAGGGTCCAGGCTGTGAGGATTATGGCAGTGGTGACTTTTCCCAGGAGAAGCTGGGACCCTGTTTATTAGAAGGTTTTAAAATTTCTGTACTTTTAGGTGACAGAAGGAGACATGTGGCCTGGTCAAAACACAGAGAGCTGCACTCTAATAGATCTTTAAATATAGTAAACATACCTTGTGTGCCACAGACTGCTCCCAAACACGAGGGGGCAAATAATACCTCTAAAACACTTAAGTTGGCTTTATTAAACGTTAGATCTTTAGCTGGGAAAACATTTTTAATTAATGATTTAATCACCGAGCACAGCCTTGACTTTATGTTTTTAACTGAAACTTGGTTGGACCAAAGTAACAGTGGAGCTGTTCTCATCGAGACGACCCCTCCTAACTACAGTTTTATCAGTGAGGCCAGGGTGAGCAGGAGAGGAGGAGGGGTTGCTGTCTTATTTAATGAATCATTTCAATGTAAGCAGCTATCTCCTGGAAGTTTTCAGTCTTTTGAATATGTGGCTTTACAGCTGAAGGCCCCATCCAAAGTTGTGTTTCTTAATGTTTACAGGCCTCCCAAATACTGCACAGACTTTTTAATGACCTCAGTGAACTGCTGTCTGTGATCTGTGTTGATTTCGACTGTGTAATTATTGTTGGGGATTTTAACATCCATGTGGACAACCCTCAGGACAAAGGGACTAAAGACCTGAGTAACACTCTGGGCAACTTTGGGCTGACTCAGCATGTAACAGAGGCCACACATAATAGAGGACACACTCTTGACCTACTGATCTCCAAGGGCCTGAGCATTTCAAAGGTTACAGTGTCTGATGTGGGCCTGTCTGATCATTACTGTGTTTTCTTTGAAAGTAAAATCTCAGCCCACACAAATATATCAACAGCAGTGATCACAAAACGGTGTATAACTGAACACAGTAGTGAGATCTTTAACCAGGTCTTCCCATTAACACCTGACCTGTCCAGAGGTTCAGTCAATGAGCTCGTCACCAGCTTCAATGCTAAAATGTTAAATGTAATGGACACTATTGCTCCCATCAAGGTGAAGGTTATCTCTGGAAGGAAAAAGTCTCCATGGAGAAACTCCACACTGGTGAAAAATGAAAAAAGAGAGTGTAGGAAAGCTGAGCGCAGATGGAGAAAAACAAACCTCAGGGTTCATTATGACATCTATAAAGAGAAACTTCACAATTATAATTTACAACTGAGGAGTGCAAGGAGGTCGTACTTCTCTGACATCATCACCAAAAACAGTCATAACGCTCGGGTCTTATTCTCTACAGTTGACAGGCTAACAAACCCTCCTGTGTCAGTGGCAGCTGAACTTCATTCGACCATGGCCTGCAATGACTTTGCCAAATTCTTCACAGAAAAAATCCAAAAGATTAGACAAGCAATTAATACATCAACAGCTGATCCAGGATATGTACTGTGTCCACCGAAAAACTGTTTAAACACCATCAAACAGTTTCACCCTATTAACAGCAAAGACCTGGAGGACATCTTAGGTCAACTGAACTCCTCCTCTTGCTGTTTAGATGTCCTGCCAACAAGTTTTTTCAAAAAGGTCTCAAAGACTTTGGAGTCAGACCTGTTACAGATCGTCAACTTTTCTTTAATATCAGGTGTGTTTCCAGAACCACTAAAAACTGCTGTAATAAAACCTATACTGAAAAAGGACAATCTTGACAAGACACAAATGAATAACTACAGGCCGATCTCAAACCTCCCATTTTTAAGTAAGATCATTGAAAAAGCAGTTTCTCAACAGCTCAATTACTTCTTAACACAGAATAACTGCTATGATGCCTTCCAGTCAGGTTTTAGACAGAACCACAGCACTGAAACCGCTCTGACCAAAGTGTTTAATGACATATGTCTGAACACAGACAGTGGAAAAATGTCAGTCTTAGTTTTACTGGATCTCAGTGCAGCATTTGATACAGTTGACCACAACATATTACTCAAACGACTGGAGAACTGGGCAGGTCTTTCAGGAACTGTACTAAACTGGTTCAAAACATACTTAGAAAACAGGAAATACTTTGTATCAATAGGTAACTTCACATCTGAGCAGACAAGTATCACATGTGGAGTTCCCCAAGGTTCCATCTTGGGACCCCTTCTGTTTAACATATACATGCTCCCACTGGCACAGATTATAAAGAACAACAAAATAAACTATCATAGCTACGCAGATGACACACAAATATATATCACATTGTCACCGGGAGACCGAGGCCCTGTACAGGCTCTTGGTAAATGCATTGAGGAAATTAATGACTGGTTGTGCCACAATTTTCTCCAGCTAAACAAAAATAAAACTGAGGTAATAGTCTTTGGTGCAAAAGAAAAACGATTACAGGTCACCAGAGAACTTCAATCTATACACCTAAAAACCACAAACCAGGCGCGAAATTTGGGTGTAGTGATGGATGCAGACCTAAACTTAGAAAAACACATTAAGACAATAACAAAATCAGCTTACTATCACCTCAAGAATATTTCAAGGATAAAAGATCTGATGTCTCAACAGGACCTGGAAAAACTAGTCCATGCATTCATCTTTAGTAGGCTTGATTACTGTAACAGCATCTTTACAGGTCTACCTAAAAAATCAGTCAGACAACTACAGCTCATTCAGAACTCTGCTGCTCGAGTAAATGGTAAATGGAATGGTAAATGGACTGATTCTTATATAGCGCTTTTCTACTCTCCCAACTCAAAGCGCTCTATACAACATGCCTCATTCACCCATTCACACCCACTCATACAAGCACTTCTATACACAAGTGCAAACTAACTTGCATTCACACACATTCACACTCCGATGAACGCATCGGAGGGCAACTTGGGGTTAGTATCTTACCCAAGGATACTCGGCATGCAGACTGGGGAAGCCAAGGATCGAACCACCGACCTTCCGATCAGTAGCTGATCTGCTCTACCACCTGAGCCACAGCCACCCCAGTCCTCACTAAGACCAAAAAAGTGGACCACATCAGTCCAGCTCTGAGGTCTTTACACTGGCTGCCTGTCCGTCAGAGGATAGACTTTAAAGTTCTGATGCTGGTCTATAAAGCTCTGAATGGTTTAGGACCAAAATACATCAGTGACCTCCTGACCCAGTATGAACCTTCCAGATCCCTCAGGTCATCTGGATCCGGTTTCTTATCAGTTCCCAGAGTCAGAACCAGACACGGAGAAGCTGCATTCAGCTTTTATGCTCCATATCTCTGGAACAAACTCCCAGAAAGCCTCAGATCAGCTGAAACACTCAGTTTATTTAAATCCAGATTGAAGACCCACCTGTTCTCAGCTGCTTTTGAATAAATCACCAAATCCACACTTAAGTTTAAATTTCAAAACTTACATTTTAACTACTGACTTTATCTACTGTTCTGATTTTATCTACTGTTTTGATTTTTGATTTTAAATACTGTTTTGTTTGTTTGTTTGTTTGTCTTAATCAATTTTAGATCATGCTTTTTGTTTTTGTTTTTAATGTCTCTGTAAAGCACTTTGAATCACATGTTGTTGAATTGTGCTATATAAATAAACTTGCCTTGCCTTGCCTTACTGTACAAAATGGAAATGTATATGACAAATGTGGTGTGGTGCTTGTGGAATTTTTAACAAGGGCCCTACAAAACTTTACAGTACTCATGCTGCCAAACTTCTGATGGCTACGTGTGCAGTTCCTGCTTTAAATGCATTCACTTTTAAGATTAAGGAATCTAAGCGATAAGAGGCCAGAAGTGTTTGAACTCGCTTATGAACCTAAATCACCGAGGCCGTCTCTCCTGCATGAAGTCCAGGTGCTGGTTTTCCAGTGTGTGGGTCTGATGGCCCAAAGCTGACTCAGAGCCGTAACACCATCAATGGCTCCAGTATGGAACAGATGTGGGTGTGTCCTCATCTCCCAGAGGAGTCCAAATCATCATCAAACAGCCCTACAAACACAAAAACATGTGAAAATATAAACAACCAGACTATCAGCAGTGATTTAAGTACTTTAAGACCTCTGTGAAAATCATTTACAGTATATATCACAGAATTTAAGGCCTTTATAATCACAGAGCATACAGAGAAAAGTACTAAACTGAATCAATTTCAGCTTTCGTTTCTCATGATGTATATTGTATTAATAATTAAATTTCATTATCTGTATCTTTACCACACATTTGCCACACAGGTGTAGATATTGTAGGTTCAGTGAATGCTTAAATTGCACTGATTAGAATATACTGGACATTCAAAGCTAAGATTCAGCGCACTGTGTTAGAGGCTGGGATTTGATGACTTCATCATATATACAACCTTTGATCATCATTTATGTCCAGTTGAGAATGAATCTGTGCACTCACATATTAAATGAACTGAAATCAGTAGTGTGATCTCCAGTCTTGATATAAGGAATGAGAGAACTGACAGCTGTTATTTTAATCAGCCTGTCTCAGTTGTTTTTAACTCTAAGTACCATAGAGTAATGTGGTAACATCTGGACTGACGAGTTTACTGTCAGTGTTTTAATCGCTAGTTTAAAGGCTGTAGGTTGCACCCACTGCTCTAACACTGTATAAATGTAACAGGCCTCAGTGCTGGTTCTAACAGTCTGAGCTGCTTCCAGCTTTATTTGTGAAGAGCACAGCAGCTTACAAAACACGTAGCGAGCTCGTACAGCTGCGACGTAAAACTTTCATTAGCTAATCTCCAAAAGTTGAATCTGTTCATCTGGACCTAAGTCCAGATGAACAGTTTTGGTGGCTTTTTAGCAAAACTAAACCCCAAAATACGCTGCGCCAAAAACTGGTCCACCCCAAGGATCGGGTCCCCGACACAAACAGAGTAACATAGTGTACGCTGTTAAGTGCCAGGAGGGTTGCCAGGATTTATACATCGGGGAAACCAAACAACCTCTGGCGAAGCGGATGGCACAACACAGAAGAGCAACCTCGTCAGGCCAGGACTCTGCAGTTTATTTACACCTACAGGCCAGTGGACACTCTTTCAAGGATGAGGATGTACACATCCTGGACAGGGAAGAACGCTGGTTTGAGCGCGGAGTCAAGGAGGCCATTTACGTGAAAAGGGAAAGACCATCTCTGAATCGAGGAGGGGGCCTAAGGGTACATCTGTCACCATCTTACAATGCTGTGATTGCAGCCATTCCCCAACTCTCTGTGAATGGTACTCATGGCCATTGATCAGTGTTCTTTGATCAGTGGGTTTTGGTCAGTGATTGTTGATCAATGGTCATGGGAATTTGCATAATTATGATTAAGGAACTGACCTCACAGCCCATTGTTCCTTCAGTGGGCTGGTTTCAGTCATTATGCAAATGTACTGTTTATAAGGTTTGGGGAAACCTGCAGTCAGCTGAGACTGAAGAAGTCACTTGGATGAGTGACGAAACGTTTCTCCCACAAAACGCTACGTCCAGATGAACAGATTCAACTTTTGGAGAGCCTTTGTACAAGCACACACGCTTCTTAGCAGGGCGAAGCTATGAGCTAGAAAAATCCAGGCTGGCAGACAGCCTGTGTCTGACCAACCAATCAGAGAGCTCCTTACATCCCACGGTGTGGCTAATTTGAATAGCCGCAGGATTTTTAAAATAAAGTTGTTAATCCAACTGCTAATCCAAATGCTAATCCACATGTTAATCCCTGAGCGAACAGGAAAGGGAAACGGATTTTGAAATGAGGAGTGGAATCACCATTTTAAAAAGCATTTTGAAAATCACTTTATTAAAGTGGAATTCGAAAATGAATTTACAAATGCAGAATTTATTCTACAATTCATTATTTAAGCACAGAATTCTTTATTTCGATGCGCGTGGCTCTTGTGGTCCTCCATAGGGTCCACCCACAGCAGGCTGCTAATCTGTCACAGAGCTAACTCATAGAAACAGACAGAGACCCTCACATTTTACATCTAAAGCCATGCATGCAACTGGGCTGTGGAAGGAAGCCAGAATACACAGTGGGAACTGTTGGGATTCAGAGATTCTTTTATGGTTACCATATAACCTGCCTTATGATAAATGCATTAATAACATGTTTTACAGTATTATTTTATCAGTAATATTTCTTACAGGGTTTATATTGCATTGAATATGTTTGTCATCACACACACAAACACAAACACACACACACAGACCAAAACACACACAAACACACACACAGACCAACACACACACATACACGCACACACAGACCAACACACACACACACATACACGCACAGAATAAAGTTACGTTGAAACCAAGCACACCATTGTTTTTCTTGTGACACTAGCAATAAGTTTGATGTGTCACATGGCCCTCTTCCTATTGAAAAAACAAAAGTTGTATCCAAGATGGCCGACTTCTAAGTGGCCACCATGGTCACCACCCATCTTGAGGAGTTTGCCCCCTCACATATACTAATGTGCCACAAACAGGACTTTAATATCACCAACCATTCCCATGTTATTACGGTGTATCCATATAAATGGCCCACCCTGTGTATATATATATATATAGGTTCAGAATGTAACCAGGGCTTGAAGGAGAACTAACCAACACTAACACACATTGCACTTGTGTTTCATGTTTCTCCTTTAATTTGTTACATGTGTGTATATTCTGACATGACAAAGGTCTACCCACACATCTGGATATTTTGCATTC